>JAHZNB010001258.1:0-50299 GCA_027744295.1 Callyntrura guangdongensis
TATGATTTGAATTAGTTAATATGAACGAGAATCCCTAATATGATAGATTTTATTGTTGCATGACTAGAGGTTTTTAAATTTCCCTCGCACCAACTACTATATGCACTTAAGGATAAATTACAACTATTACGACTGTTGTTGTGTGAGCTCGGTGCATGAATCATGATCACACCACCACGCCACACAAGAAGTAATAGTAATAGACGTATTTTTAGGATTATTTTCGCCATCCATGTAAGTTTAAAATGAAGAACGGAAAAACATGATTGTTGGTGCAAATTTTCTTTTGTTTGGCGTAATTGCGTAATTTTTCGCCGTATATAAAGTAGAAACGCAGAATAAAAGACGGGATCGATTCGGTGTGGTGTGGTGGCCGCGATTCACATTAAGAGTTCAAAACGAGGGTCTAAAATGCATGGCCATGGGTGTTGTTTTGTCGTTTTTTGTGTCCCTGAGCTGTCTCGTTTTTTTGTGTCGCTGAGCTGTCTCGTTTTTTAAATCTCGTTTTCTCATTCGCTGCTAGTAATGAAGTGCGAGACTACTCATAATACAAAAAGTTGGGCCCTACACTTCAAATTCCAATTCGTTTCTTGTTTTTAAACAGTGGAGATGAACAAGTTAAAGGGAATTATTACATTTGGATGAGTGATGGCATAAATTTTGTCCTTTATGTTCCTAGACACTAGATACTAGACACTATTTTACTTCTTTCCCTGTGAACGTTTACCGCTTCAGCTCATTTTAGCCAGCACGAAACGGTAAGCTTAGGTAGTTTGGCTGTAATGTGCAATGTACGACCAGCAAAGCAGGCATTTTTCGTCTTTTGGCTTAAAATATGCCGTTGCTGAAATACATATAGAACCCTAGGAGGTCTTTGCACTAAATTTGAGCCTTGGTTTTTTTGCTAGCAGTTAGAGTAATTCCAGGTGACCCTTCCAAGCAGGGTAATTACGGCAACACAAGTGGTAAAGTCTTTTGAGTTTTGACCATTGTTAGAGCCAACAAAGATGGACCAACCAACCCAGGTTAAGTTTCATGTTGTATATATACTTATGCTATCAAATTAAAGCGTTATCTCAGCTTTAAGTTTACCCATAGTTGTTATGTTATGTTAAAATTTGAGCGTAACCAAGTACTATTAGCTCTTTGGAGTTGCCTCAGGGAGGCCATGTTCACGCAATATGTGGCAGTCCATGTTGACTCGAGTTATGTACCGATTTCCCCGAAACGCGACGAAAACATTATATACCAATGGGCTAGCTGGTCGGAAGTAAAAGATCTTTTTTGTGATCTAGTCTTGCTTTCCTGACAATCAGAAACCGGGAGAGAGAGAGGGAGAGATACGACTAGAAAAGAATGAAGTTGATTAGAGGAAGATGCATAATATTACCTTTGTGGGCAGCAACAAACAGTAGTAGCATGTTAGCATTAAATTCGATGATTTTTGCGCATTAGAGTATGATGGTGATGAAGACAAAAAGTGCGCAATAATTTTCAGACGAAGATAACAATAATGAATAATAATAACATTCACTAGAATGGGTGGTGTGGTCGTCGACGTCGACTGACAATGAAATAGGATTTGCGAGAAATAATTGAACTAGCTTTGTTGAAAAGGCTAATTCAATTTTTTGTTTGTAGGAATTTGAAAAAAAAAATCTCGTTAGGCATTCGCTCTGCAAGGGATCAATTTGTTGGTGGTGTAACTGGTGTAACAGAGTGCACTTTAACAAAGAAGCGTATGTATCAGTAGACAATCACCTGCATTTGTGCTTGTTTATGGTAATTTGTACGCACGGCGAAAGAAGAAATGATAATGTTTGAGTCAAGAAAGGGAAGAAGGTTGAAGTATGTAGGTAGGCGAGATTACTGATTGAATTTAAATGTGTGCATTCCACAGTCTATCATTATTCTAATGCGATAATATATTATTGTGATTTTCGATTTGGCAAAGCTCTCATTAGTCGTTTGTATACTTTCTCATTAGAAACCTCCGCAAAGTCGACGGGATCTCGACTTACTACTAGTTTAGTTGCCACCATAAAATCATCAGTTTTCTGTTTGTTTGCAATTTGTCAAGGGTCATAATTTTTCTAGTCATTAAAATTATCTCTGTTTGAGCACTTATGAATCCCTCTGGATTTTATTATATAGTGAGGCTTCTTCAAACTTAATTGCGTGAGAATTAATTATATTCTTTTTTCCATTGTCCTTCTGTTCAGTATGTCTGCTTTTTTGTCATCATTTCGAATCTCAACTCCTTTACTTATCTGTCACAGTCAGTAATCGTAATCAGGATTACGTATGTTTTAGTTTATGGTGTGAAAAAATGCCAAAGTTATTTACACGATGAAGAATTCACTGATGATGCTGTGAACTGCTCTTGTCATCAATATGAGTGAAACATTTTTTGTATCGACTCTCTGCCATGTCAATCACACATGGCACTGTAACAGGTCTAATGAGAGGTCTTGAAACGTTATCTTTGTCACAGCTACATATGTAGAGATTAGAGATTGTGGATTTTCTGGTGTAGAGATGGATGGATTACTTAAGTCAAAAGGTCAACTTGGGTAGGGATTTTAACTAGCTGAACGTATATTAAGGCGATATGGTTGTCTGACTTCCAGCGTTAAAATCTCATTGCACAAATTTTTTTTGTGGGAGGCGTTTTCATAATATGCTCGTCTCTGTAAAAATTGCAGCTGCCAACCCAATGCCACTAAAAATTGTTGTGGTTTCTAAGAACCTCTTGGTGTACACAACATATACAAAAATTATTATTGTGAATAAGATTTTGTATTTACACAATCAGTTAAAGGTTCACGTTTTCGTCATAATAGGGAAACAAGGTACTCTTTCATCTCGTTTTTATGTTCCAAAATAAAACTGTTGTTTGATTCTACCAGCAAGCTGCGAGGATGATGTCAGTGATTAGGATGAGGATGATGATGAGAAAAGGTTGGTAATGTTGCAACGCAACTCTCATGATGGCTCGGCTCAGGTTTGTCGCTAGTACCCAGTCGACGAAGGCGATCGCTGTAGCATTCAAATTCAAAGCACTTTGCCAAGATGAGTTTTCCATCGAGTTCCTATTACATTACTGCAATTCACGTACGCACGGTGATATGGCGGTCTTCTTTTTTGTCCACTTTTATCTTGATCAATCCCCTGAAATCCTATCCTCTCTCCAACACATCTACTTATCTCCTCAATTTACAGTAGTAAAAAGATAGGATGGATAAGGAGAACAGTACGCTCTCACACTATAAGCTTGTATCAAAGCTTTTACTTAAATGAAGTTTTTATTTTTCAGCTAGTTAGTGGCCCACACACATACCAACTTCATCGTCAAAATCCTCACTGAAATTTTATGACGCATGATGTACACTCTCCAACTTACTTGGTCTTTTCATTCACTCTAATCTGTGCATATTAATTTACTTCACTCTAGCTTCCTAAATTTTTACTATGCAGTGCAGGGTTCTCATGCGATTGGTGTCCTTAAGGCTCACGGGGCAATCGTTCTCATCTGTTTTCCCATGTCCACTTGTCCTTGGTCGTGTAATTAGCTGCATGTCAGATACAACTTGATGATAGTTACATAAATGCAACATGCAACCTTGGGAAAATGACGATTCCGTAAAAAAAAGTTCATTTTACAAAATGCCTTCGACAAATAAAAAAAACTGCTCTTTTTTGTTAATTGAACACACGTGGAAGTAGGTACATATTGTACGTGTTGTGTAATTTGTTTACGACTATTTGTTGTTCGCTGAACATTTAAGTACGTATCTAGTTTAAAATGCAAAGAATACGTTGATTGTTTTTCAAAGGTGCATATTGTGTAGATGGTAGTGGTAGGTATACTTTCATTAGCTGAAAGAACTCTTTGTAAGTTTTTCTCTCAATATCATCTTCCTCTTTTCTTTTAATTTTCAGTGTTGTCTCGCGCACAAAGAGCCCTGGCAGCGTCCTTAGAAAATTTTCACTTTGAGTGTATTGGCAGCAACAGGACCGACGATGAAATAGTAATTGCAGACTCCCTCCGACAATTTGGTCGACTTATATCCTCGATTGAAGATGAACGAGACCGGATGGTAAGTGGAAAAGTATGTTTATTGACACTAATTTTATTAATGTTTAAATAAAGTTGAATGTTATGTGATTTATTTGGTAGCAGGTTTGATACACATGTACATATCTGCACAACAACTAAATACATATTTAACCACTTTCCCCTAATCCTTCTCTGGCTGACTTGAGAAGTTGATTCCAAAAGAATCTGGGCTTGCATCTGACTCTGACTTGTTGTTTTGAACCCCCATTACATTACAACAGAAAGCTATGATTTCATACAGAGAAATTTTTCCGAGTGACTGTGTAAATTGTACAGAATTTCGTCCGGATTTTTATAGCGACTTTTGATTATTCCCTCAAGAAGGAGGAGCACTATAACCTTCGCCATGAAAACTTTTACATGTACCTAAGTTTTCTATTAATATATTTCCTTTGGTTTTAAATTAATAGCACTTGACATTGAACACAGAAAATAATTATATACATTGGGTATCAGCATTTCATCGACATTGAAAAGTAATTAAATGTTAATTACTAACTTCTTATGTATGTTGTATATGAGTATCTACACGTTCTTTCAATTATTATCCATCGATTCGATCATCATATTAAATTTAATCGTCAGCCTAAAATCAGCAAATAATATAGTTAACCAGTGAAATAAAAGGTTTTACATGTCCCCGTCTCCCCTACAAAACGATAACCTTGTTTTTGTATCCCTTGTTCACAAGAAATGATAAATACATTCATTTTACGTAAAATCTACAGATTCATCCAATGTCGTATGCGCGTGTCATTAATACCAACCTTGTAGTTTTTTATTGAGTGAGAATTTTAGCGTTGAATAGCGACAAAAACAAGGTAGCACTCTACTTTATTCCATTCCACTAAACTTAAGATGATTCCACTTTAAGTAAAGTCGCATTTCCGATAACCTACAGACGTCATGAAATTGGAGTAGAAGCAATAAAAGATCATCCCTATTTTTGCCATACTTGATAACGATTTACTTAGGCAAATCTAGTTTACGAGAATACTTCAAAGGCAAGGCAGTTATACAACTTTTCTGCATCATTCTACATAAAATCAATTATTTTCCCAGTTTTGGTAATGAATCTGCTTTACTACGTAATGTTGCTGTTAAGTGACAGTCCTAAGTCTATTTCGACACACCTTGAAGAAAGTAATTCAGGTATCAGTTTTAACCATCATATGATGACTTATTCATCATCACTATCAACATTGATGAGAAAATAACGTTGGCTACGCAGACAAAAATGTCTTCATATAGAAAAGTTATAGTCGTACAATGGATAACTGATTGATTTTGAAATATTGAGAGTCAAACAACACAATCGTGAATTCATTTAAAATATATTTTTTATGTGATAAATAAACATGTCTAAGTACTTTTTCCTGGCTAGACTAGATTTTAAGCAAAAAATGCTAATCCTTTCATTCGTTTATTAACTTCATACTCAAATGGTTTCCTTTTTAAAAATACAATTTACCATCCTTCTCCTCAATGATGATTTTGCTTTGCTACCTGCTTAAGCATCTTAACGATGATTTTATGTTACCGTAAAATACTGTGCTTTATTCCTACAGCTACGTCGTCATATACACAAAAACTGTATTGTTGTGAAACACAGTCCCAAAGTCATCATTATTGACCATTCCCCCTTTCATTTTACAAAACTAGTTTTTTTTTGCTTAAACTCGTCATCATATTATTTTTGTTAACATGAATGCATTGATTGTGTGTGTTTATCCAATCGATTTCGGAATAAGCATAAATTTCACGGTGTACGGTACCCATCCTTACTTTACGTGTAAGGATAACAAAACTAAATGAGAAGACAAATTGTATTTGTATACTATTAAAGTGTTCCTTTAACATACAAATTTTGGTTTAATTTTTTTAACAGTTGGAGAAGGCTTACGACCACTTCATCAAACCTCTGGATGATTTCCGCAAGAAAAAGATTGGAGTTGTTAAGGCACGTTTGGTTTGTTTATTGCATTATCTTATATTCAATTTGGTGATGAACATTTTGACTTTGTAAGAAAGTAGTTTAGCTTTCGTCTGATAAACTAATTAAAATTGCTTGTTCTCACTCACAGGAAGGAAAAAAGAAGTTTGAGAAGCAAACCCACAAATTTTGTACAAGTCAAGAACGCTACCTGAACCTTTCAACGAAAAAGCAAGATAACATCTTGCAAGAGGTGAGTTACCACACTTTGCTTAATTTTCCTACATCCTTTCATATATCAACCGATGTTAGTTTAAGTGTAACTTTGTTTAAAGCGGTTTCCTGCACATAATATGTACCACAACTTTAAACAACAAAATTGGGGGAAAACTTACTAGCCTCCTGCATCCTACTTGAAAATTGCACAAAAAACCTGTATTATGTCGAATGTCCAAATATTAGCTACATCGTTTTACTTTACCATTCGGTTTATGAGTTAGTATAAATATTACAACAAAAGTTTACAGTATAACGACAAATAATAGTAGAGCAATCAATACAGTAAAAGGCCGTAACAACTGTTTAGATTTGGCTGGACTCGATTTTTTACTCGATTTTGTTCACAAAGTCAATACAGGCTTTGCGTGCCGAAAATGCGAACATATGCATATTCCCATATTGAGATGGAGACGAAAGGATCATTAAATCTAAATTCTGCGTAAATTTGAATTTTCCTAATTAAAATATGTATAAAGAATTCTTAAAAATCCTGAAAACCACTCAGCACGCCTAGATCCATCCGTCTACGCATTTCACTATACTTGGATTCCTAATTCCAACTCTAGGTATTGACAATATCCATGTTGAATGGGCTCACACCAGATACCACATATACAGCACCCACATGATACGAGTTTCTGATCGTTTAAAAGGACAAGAAGTAGTAGTAGCAGTATTCATTCATACGGAAACTACCTATGCCAATGTATGAGGGGGAGAAAGAAGTGAAAACGCCAGGGGTTACATGTACCTACTTCATCTTTCTCTGTAGCAACAGCAACTACTAGGAAAATTCCCGTTGAACAGTAGGGAGATGAATTAATTTGGTGCTACTACTGTACTTGTACTTCTAGCTGATATGATGCACAATTTTATGCACCCCTCTTCGTATGAATTTATGTATGTATGTTGTAACGTACAATAAAAAATTCTCGTTTTGTTAGCTTTATTTTCTCTGTTCATTGTGATTGTGATGTAGTCACTGTACCATCATGCATGTCATTCTTTCCCGTCTTCCCCCGAAAATTATATGTGACATTGTGAACGGCGACTTTCAGAGTAAAACCATGAACGGGGGCCATAAGTGTTGAATGTACATTGAAAACACTCATAATATTTGGTTTATTGTATGTAGAATAGTGGATGGATGAGCCCATGGAGGTAGTGGTTACTAGATGTAATCACAGTATTATTCGTGGTTCTAGGTGAAAAGGATTAAAAATAAATGCCGGGTTGGATAAAGTAATTTAAGTTTAATTGCAAAACTAACAAATCGACAAAATTCATGTGTTCAGTCGGTAAATTTGCTACAATCTTTATTGCCTGACTAATCCTATCAACAACCTCATTTAGTACTAAATTTATTTACGTGTTATTGGGTCTCAATATTGATAACTGATTTTCAATTTTCAACATATTTCCAACCACTAGTTAAAACGGAACGCTTAATGCCTAATGTGGACTACGGTAAGTAATTTGATTGAGATAACAAGCAATCCCAGTTGAACCCAACACGTGCAGTTATCCTCCCTAACTACACGTTTGTTTAAGATGGGGATTATTCATAAAGCCTCATTTTAATTTATTTATTTTTGGTCAATATTTAATGATCTCATGACTTATGTGTTAAACATTTTATCAAATGTAGTGTTTGGAGTTTTAATCAATATTCACGTGATCACGTGATTCAGAAATAGGAGGTGTTTCAATTTCTAAACACAAGGTGCAAGGTCAATTTTACGACAAACATTGAATTATTATCCTTTTATTGCCAGCCGTCTTCCCACCTCCTTCCATTTTTATATCAAACAACCCACAGAACATAAAAAGTTGGTATTTTAATACTCATTGAACGTTTGATGTTTGATAATTTGCTAGAATGAGAACAGTGTTCGGTTTCTCGTGTTCATTCAGTTATAGTGACCATGTGATAAAATATTAGATTCCTTGTGTGTTTACTCGGTTACCAATACGATCAGCATTAAGAAATTAGTGAAAACCTTATGATATGAAGATATGCTTACTGTTTTTCCACATTTCATTGTTGGTGAAAACACGACACTGTGGATACGATATAATACATATGTATCTATAATAATAATAAAAGTCCATTTTATGCACTACAATATGTTTTAGTGTATGTACATACATTGCATTGATATTATTATGAAGACAACATAATAATGCATTCCTAATTCTGACGGAATCCGTTCGTGTATAAATAGGTATATTGTACTTGAAAATGCCCTTCATGCTTTCATATTTTCTCCTTTCACTCGGATACCCGACTTTTATTTAGGTACTCGATTTTCACAACAGAGTAAGGAAAGGGACATGAACACACACACACGCACATATATCATTACATTAGCATCGTAGAAAATATCACAAATGTATTTACATCTCTGTGTTATATACATTTTGTATTTTCTCGTGGAGAAAGCACCAATTTGTTATGTAATTTAGTAGTTTTCTTGTTGTACACCCTCAACTATAGCACATAAACTGACTGAATTGCTGACTGACTGATTTTTATTTCGTGACCACAACTCTATTTAAACACCACCATCAGTCATCTCTCTATACCAATCAGATTTGTCCGTTTCCGTCTTCAAGCAAAAAATGAATGTGATTCCATCAAAATTTCTTCCACCTGTTTGTGAAATTGAAACTCGTGTTGTGTAGAACGCTATCTAATTAAGTAATTACTCAAGAAAGCACCACTAGCAATAAAACATTCAACTCAAATTGATAAACCTTGTACTTATCTCCTTTTCTTCTAACAAATGAAAAAATATATACAGAAAGCTTTGACTGCTGCAAATTATACTGTATAAACACAGTAAATCTGTATACTCACTTTGGTCAATTCGGTTGGCTTTGAGACAGTGTCATTTGTAACGTCAACCACTGTCAACTGTGCACGTGACAAATCAGCTAATTCAAACAGTAGAAAGAATAACGGAATGATGAGCTATGTGGTATTAGATAACATAAATTATTGCTTTCAGTTCAGTCAGCAACTCTTGTAAGCGATGAGGTGCCCGTTGAATTGAACTTGTCGAGTTTTATGAAG
The DNA here is from genome assembly GCA_027744295.1 of Callyntrura guangdongensis. Classification (NCBI taxonomy): domain Eukaryota; kingdom Metazoa; phylum Arthropoda; class Collembola; order Entomobryomorpha; family Paronellidae; genus Callyntrura; species Callyntrura guangdongensis. The sequence goes on from JAHZNB010001258.1 coordinate 9,409, forward strand.
AGCTTTTGCAAAAATGTCGCATTACATATTATTTAGCACACAACTTTAAAAACAAGTATACCATGCATCTTACTATGTGACACGAAACTCCCTCAACTTCATATATAATTGTGCTAGTGCATATTATCTATTATCTTGTGCTGCTGCTATGAGCGATTGCAACTTTTCCCTAAAAATGTTTGTGTACTCATTATTTACAAGTGATCCAACCAACAAAGCCTGTAAGCCAAAAAAAGGCTGCGTGGTTTGTCATAAGTGTTAAGTGGTAACAAAACGATAATTGTGTGAACAAGTTAGCTATTCGTCTGCGCTTCTACCAAGACAACCCAATCTTCTTTGGTTCATTTTGCGAGTGTAATCAAAAGAGAAGGAATGAGATCACGGCTAAGGTATCCATTTTAAAATACATTATCAAAATAGTAAAATAATACGTAGATAATATTCTAAGCGTGAAAAATTGTCAATTTGAATAATATTATACAACGCTATCTTGAAAGAGCTTCACTTGGTTGGTACTAATAAGAAGCAGCATCTACCTTCTACATCAAGATTAATGTTTACTCCTCCTTGAGCATGTCACACTGCGTTGTTTCATTTCATTGTCACACACACACTCTCTCCTCTGATTATATTACCAAACCGTATATGTTAAATGAAAAATATAATGATATTTTTAGTCAGATTTCGGGAAACTTAATACATTCGAGATAGAGAACAGAGTACCAGACTAACATGACGTGCTATTGCAGTTTTCAGTGCACAAGACCAATAGTATTTTCCCCGGTCACATATTAAAAAATCATATATTTTAATGATTATTGTTATTACTACCAAGTAGCACTTGTATTGCAAAAACAAAAAAACATTTCGAGTTCCTTTTGAAACCATTATATACGATGCTAGTGGTTTTATGTACCATTTTACCGTGTATATTTTTCTAGTGACCACCCCCGACTTTTATCTGTTGACTTGCCTCTTCGTGGAATAAATTCTGTCCATTCAGATATAAATTTAAAATGACTGCAGCAATAGTTGCAATGATATTGAAGACGAAGAGGGAACATGGGAATGACGTCATTCGAAAAGAAATATATACCATTTCTAAAACATAATAGCTTGCTAACTTAACTGCAAAAATAAATGTATTATTTTTCATGAGCAACTTATTCCATTGATTGGTATAAACTTGTATACACCACACTTCGTTTGTCCTTCTTCTTTCTGCTTATTTAAGCAATGAATTCAGTAAAGTAATAATAGGTTCACGAAACTAAATGCTGCTATTAAACAGTTCAACACAGGATATAAATGTGTGTTCCCTGTTGACGGTTATACTGTAGTTCGTCATGAAACTCAATATTGTCATGATCATTCTTTGGTACTTTTATGATAGGATAAAAAACGTTTCATAAATATGACTGGTGCATGGCAGATGCTGCTGCATCATTGTTTTCATCGTGTCAGTCATTTTATTTCTCTCAGGGTTGTTACACGTTACATAATATTGTAGATGGTCATCGTTTACTGTTCAACGTATCTATTTGAGTTTTGCGATAGATAAAATTGTTCCTCGGTAACTTTCCTTATAGAAGGTAGTAAGTGGTCATTACTGACTGTATAATACAAAGTTGCGCTCTGAATTTTCGCTATAATTGGTTGTATGTACCCCTGACGTTTAACAAAACTGAAAACTTTTAAGGAACACAATTTGTAAAATACGGATAAGTTGTGTTGTTGTGCAAAAAAACTGGTATTTTCTTGGAATTTACTCGGAGTGAATACTGAAGTTTAAAAATCAAAAAAATCGTGTACAAAACTAAACTTGTAAAACCTCTAGAAATATGACTCACTAGTATTTGTAAGCAATATCTATATATAGGATAGAATTATCACCCCTGCATATAAAATATCTCAATAAATAATATTGTTACAAAGTCGTCAAAGCCAAAGAAATCAAAATGTAAGTAGGATTGAAGATTGTCAAGATTTGTCTTGTGAGGTTTATTTGATTTGTAAGTTGCCTTGTCCTTGTCTTTTCGTAGGCGGATGCCTCCCTCGAGATGGAACAGCGTCATTTCTGTCAGGCAAGCCTGAAGTATGTTTTTCTCCTGCAAGAAGTACAAGAGTGCAAAAAATACGAATTTGTTGAAACGGTAAGTAAGCGAAACTTTTCGTGGGATTTACTCTTGAGTTTTTTTAAACTTGATTCTTTTACGGATGTACAAACTGACCGGAATACGACAAATAAGCCTGTTAATTTGCTTGAAATAATTTGTATGGACTTTTCTGTTTTTGTGAATCTGGACGTCAAAAACGGTGGCAGGACTAAATCGTATATGAAATATGACATTGAATTACTGCAGAAATAAAGAATTTTTTACACCTTGACAAGTCACATCATAAATCGCTATCGTTGTTAAATGATGATGTTATGTTTATTTTAATCATATTAAAAACAAATTGAGTTTATTATCCGGTTGTATGTTTAAATTTGAGGTAGACTGAACTAGATTTAAAAGTTTTGTAGCTGTGTCTACTTTATGAATAAGTGTGAAAGTACCAAAGAGTTTAGATTTTTTCATTTTCCTGAGTTCGAAGTCTATCATCGATATTATACAAAAGCTATAAACGTAACATAAATAGCCGTGGTATCATCCGGTCATTTAGTTCATAAAGAACAATTTTGTTGATTGACGAGTCTTTATCAAATGAGCTTTCATCGCGACTAATTTAAGTTGATCTAATTGTATTATCTCTTATTCGTCACATGTAGGTTTTGATGATGAATAACTGCTGAGGAAATAAAGTATTAGGATAACTATTACACATGGTTGAGCTCACTGATGATAATTTAATTTTTTATTCTCTTGTTGTTGCTTTTTGAAATGTGTATTTTTGAAAGTTATAATTTCTTACTAAAAAGAAGTCTCATTCCTAGACAGACGTAGCGGAAGATAAACAGAATGATTACCGGCAATTCTTTCGTTTGTGACATTTGAATAATAGTTTTTCCGAACCTAGCCATGACTTTCTTAACGAGCTCCGAGACATTTATTATCAGCTATTTTTCCGTCTATAACGTATCTAAGTACTCAAATTGTAAAACTTTAGACCAAAAAGCGATCAGCTCATGACAAGCACAATTCAAAGTTTTCACCAAGCTTACGTTAGTTTAGTTTAATGATACTTTTTACACGTTATTGCTTTCACCTCTGCCTGTATGACAATGTCATGACTGACCGTCTGGATTACGCCTGAAATTATTTCCAGATCACTCACGAATACAATATACCTAACAAACAGAAATTTAACCGTTTGGTACTACAGTGAACAATTTACATAATTTGTACTAATTCAATTATCCTGACTTCCGATGTTTTTTATTTGTTCTGAATAGCTCCTCGGGTTTATGTACAGTTGGCTTACGTTCTATCATCAGGGCCACGAAGTTGCCACCGATTTCAAACCATACATGACAGATCTTCAAAAAAGAATACAAAGCGTAAGTTTTAACAGAATAATGGCATAATAACTACATAATCACAATATGTTTATTAGTTCAGTGATTAGGAGATACAAAATAATAGCAGGGATGGAAGAAAAAACGATCAGTTATGATGACAATTTTCTGTAAAAGGGGGAAAGGTGAAGAACGAGTCTCGTTCATTAGATGGGTCTGCTGCACAAACTGAAAACGAATTGAAAATAATTCGTGTAGATTCGAAGATAGTAAGCATTTTACATAAGCTCATGGAAGTAAGTGTACGGGTATGCTTTTGCCAACCCAAGCTCAGGAAGAGAAAAGAGTCTAGAGTTGAGATTGCATCGTTGTAATTATTATAATATATGTTGTAAGAGAAAGTGGAAAAGAGAATTACAATATTTTAGCTATGCTGGAGGTGAAAGCTAGTGAAAAGATGAAGAGCAGGAGTCCCTCCAGGAGTATAAATTGTCGTTTAAACGGTAGATATCCCTCAGTTGCCTGTTGGCGGTAGGAGAGCTCTGAACTTCAACAATATGTTGCGTCAGAACAAACAGTCTAGAGGCAAGGCGCTTTGGAAGCGAGTAGTTAGGTTTGTGACTCGTAAAAATGAAGGGGCACGAGGAGGATCGCCAGATGGGAAAATTGACAAAGAAGAATTGGCAAAGTTTTTGAAGAGTGTAAATTTCAGGCTTCATCAATTTTATAAATAAGTGCACTATAAAAATCAAAAGTCTAAGATTGAGTCTCCTTGTTTTATTTTAGACACGAGAAAATTTTGAGACTGCTCGGGATCAAACAAAATCCCTAATGAACAAAATGTTGGAAATTCGCAAGTCGGTAAGTGGAAACAACAAAAACTATAATGTTGCATAAAGCAAGACAATGTACGATCAAATGCATGAGTTCGTTTTTCTCATTTAAATTTTTTTAGAAGGATCCAGGCGGTTTGGACAGGAACTTTGCTAGGCAAGGGTATTTGTACCTTATGGAAAAGAGTAAGCTACAAATTATTTTTACTTTGCTAACTTTGTTGTTTTACCTTTGATGCTAATTGGTGATATTTATATTTTACTTTATCGACTTATTCAGAGGCTTTGGGAAGTAGCTGGGTAAAACATTATTGTATGTATGAAAAGTCGAATCGAAAGTTTACCATGATAGCGTACAATCAGATCTCCGGGAAGATTGTAAGTAAAATCATCAGTTATTTTCAGTTGAGATTGTACAAGTTACTGTAGATTCACACTGACAGTGTTTATATTTTATATTGCAGACGGGCACCGATGAAATTATTTTAAAATCTTGCACTCGTCGCATGTCAGAATCTATCGAAAAGAGATTTTGTTTCGACTTGACAGCTGAAAACAAGTCAGGCATCGTGTTCACATTGCAGGCTCTTTCGGAAGAGGACCGGCGACTCTGGTTAGATGCAATGGATGGCCGTGAGCCGGTACGTATTGCAGCCATTTGAACGATTTCCTTCTGTTAATTCAGCACAAGTATAACTACGATTGTTGTTTTCTTAGACATACGGTCCCCCTGGGAAGGTTCCTAAATCAGAAGAAACTATTCTTGATGACGTCGGGTACAATTTTGTTCAAGAATGCATTGCAGAATTAGAGACTCGAGGACTTGAAGAGCAGGGTTTATACAGACTTGTCGGAGTGGGATCGAAAGTGACAAAACTACTGCAACAGGGTCTTGACCGCCGCAAAATTGAAAAGCTTGTATTGAGTGATCGTTGCGAGTGGGAAACAAAAACGATCACAAGTGCAGTGAAAACTTATTTTCGTAATCTGCCGGAACCTGTTATGACGTTTCGATATCATGAGGCATTTATTGCTGCGGCCAAGTAAGAAAAAATATTAAATTAAACTAGTTGTCTGTCGTTAGTTGATTAATCAGTTGATATGCATATGTTTTTAATTTACGTAGAACAAGAGACGAGAGTACAAAGGATTTCAGATGTGCACACACTGGTACATAGGTTGCCATCAGCCAATTACCGTATTCTGGAAATGTTGGTGATGCATCTACAGAGGTTTGAATGTTTCCTAAAAAGTTATTAATAATTCAAAACTGTAACTAAAATATCTTGTTGTATGTCTTTCTTTTACAATGTTTGATTTCGGTATGGATATAGAGTCTCGGCAAAATCTGATAAGAACAAAATGACTGTGAGCAACATTGGTGTATGCTTTGGACCGACTCTGTTGCGTCCAGAAGAAGAAACTGTTGCAGCCATAATGGATATCAAATTTATGCAACGTTGTCGTTGAAATCCTCATTGAAAATGCGGAACTGGTAAACCATTTTAAGTTTCTCATTTCAAAACTCATATATTTTTTGCTGTAGTTGTGATATACTATGGATACTAATTATAAATATCCACAGATCTTCAACAGCAAACCTCCACCAAGTGAGTTGCCAAAAGAGTTGTCCCCGCAAATGCATAACGCGAATAATGTTCACGCAAACCACCGTCCAAATACTAGTCCCGTAAAAGCACGTAAGTGTCTCCAATAAAAACTTACCGCAGATAGGGTCCTATGTACTCTTTAACGAAACTGTTTTATCGTATAACCTTTAGGCGGTTGTAACCTCGTATAATGACGGCCCAATGCGAACATCCTGGGACAACATTCAGTCATCTAGCAGTTCGGGAGGTGGTGGCGGTGGAAGTAGCACTGGAGCAGGAATTTACCATTCAACAGCTACAGTGAACTCGTTACATTCCAGTTCACATTCCAGTTCTTCAAACCAAAGCAGTGGTGAGCCTCTTCCTCCTCACCTCTCTTACAGTGTAGGCTCGCACTCGTCTATTATTCCCGAAAGGGATAATGGCGCTGTTCTCTTATCAAGAGAGGGTAGTAGTAGTCGATCCTCTTCGTCACAACAGCAACACCACCTCCACATCAATTCTGTTACTAGAGCTGGTAGTAATGGTGGTACTAGCGGAAGCACTAGTGTAGTCAATCCTTCTCCTACTTCTGGTCACACACAACCTACAACTCTTGTTGTAGAGACTAAAGAAAACAGCTTCTCTCAACTCTCCTTGAACCACAGCAATGGTCAGTTGAGTGAGGCTTGCACAATTTTACACTCTTACACACAAAAAATCTTTTTTCTGATATGTAAAATTCATTTTAAGGCCTATCACGTCTATAGCCATTCCTCTTACGTTAGCAGTTCTTTCAAGTAAACAGCGTATTCATTTTTGTGATTCTGCAGATCGTGGCACCTCCAACAGTAGTAGCAGTTCTGAATCAGTAGCTTCTTGGCCGGGACATCATCAAGTAACGGTGGGGCTTGTTGGACATCCTCCTCAGCCTCCGCCGTATCAACCCCCTCCAGAGCATCCACTCAGCAATGGACGAGATTATGCAAACAGGTCAAGAATTGCCGCAGTGAAAGGTTTTACTGGTGGCTCACCTGGCATCGCTTCTACTATTGGCAAACAGGATTACTCGTAAGTAGTCGAAACTGTTGAATACTTTTGGCTATCTAAACTTGAGATTCAATTCACTTACTAAATTGTACGTTTTTACTTAGCAAATGTGCAAGAACTCTCTACTCTTGTGTTGGGGAACATGACGGCGAGCTTTCTTTTGAACCAAACGAGATAATTATCAATGGTATGAACCTAGGCATTTGCTTTGCTTGAGTAGATATTTATATTGCATATGTTCTTGCATAGCTAAACTTAATCTGAATTTTTCCTTTCAGTTCGTCCCTCATGTGAACCCGGATGGCTTGAAGGTACACTCCGCGGAAAAACTGGTTTGATTCCCGAGAACTACGTTGAAGTTATTACGGAGCCCATGTCCTGAAATACGGCTACTGCGATTGCCGCAGCTTCAGCCGTTGATATATCCCTTTCTGCTATTGCAATGAGCTCTTCTCAACAACAAACTGCGCGAAAATCATCTGCTGGTGCTCTCACTGGAATACTTAAAAAGCGCATTACTAAATTTTAAACAGGAAGCTGCGTATCCTTGTGTATTTACTTATCCAATCCTTAAAATCAAACAAATCTGACCAAGTCTTTGAAATTACGTCCCATCTCATACGTTTACTACCATCTTGCTACGAAATTATCACGCTAAAATCAAAATTTGATACGACACTTCGTAAAAATATTGGCATTTACCATTTCCCCTCTTATTGTAATAGTGGTGTAAACTTTAGTATACACTTGCGTACATTGTTATTACTATTATCATTTAGATGCGAAAAACTGCAAGTCATACAAAAACGAAACCTTTCATGATTGACAATCGAAACCTAAACAAAAAAGCTTCATAACGTGGTTTAGTAAGAAGTTAAGAACGAAAAAGCCAAGGTGAAGTAATTAAATGATCTTTTAAATGCACAAGTGAACACATATATACATATAATACGTTGGCGTAAAAATTTCATTACTGACTTTTTAAAACTTGTAAGTCATTTCACTGGTGGTTCGTAGTTACTTTCACAGTTATGTATTTAATTTTTGGAAGCTAAATGTATAACCTATCATCTGTCTCCTTTTGAGTAAACTTCTTATCATCTTTACTGCAAGAGCACTCAAAAGTTCAACTTTATTAAATTATGCTACATAATGTTATATAGGCTAGGAACACCAGAAACACTTTAATAGTCAGTTTTAAATGTGCCATGATGATCATATTAAAATACGTCTGTAAATAAATCTCTGTATGTTACACACCCAGTTACTTGCTATCAATTTATCATGTTATAATCATTGAAGATAATCAAAGTATCGTTTACATTTTTAATCAGCAAGTAGTAGTTAATTCTGCTTCTGGCATTTATACGGTTTTAAAGCCAGCCATTATCTTCCCCGAAGTTCCTGAGAAATGATTTCGTATATTCCCTCATTAGTCGTAGTACTTGATAAAGTGCATTTTGTACTAAATTATTAGCATCTGGTTGAACTAGAGTGTCGTAAAAGATTTGGTTGATGTATTCGTGTTTTTCTAGCTACGAACATACCTACACTTTTTTTCCTTTCTCTACAGTATAAAACATACCGATTGCGTTTGAACGACTGTAATGTTACAACTTAAAGGTTGGTGTTAATTTTTTAATGTACTTGTATCTTAGTAATACAACTTACAATATTATTGCAAGTATACACTTTGATCGGAATTTTTTATTACGACGCGATAGAAGCTCATAAGATATATTATTCGCAATCAGATAAAAAATGCCAACATTATTAAACGTTGCTAATGTTAAAATTTTAAAGTAACTGCATATTTCTATACAATTCTGTATAGACGTAAGTAATCAATACTTTAAAATATTGGAAATACATACAATACGGACGATCGAAGTTATCGACGATAATATTGAATTTGTGAATATCGTTGTCATTCTTTAAAGGTGCTAATTCAGACACATATTAAGATTACTATAAAATAATGATCAGAATGAATTTTAGGTGTAGTGTATCAGATATTACTATTGTAGCCATATTAATCGTAACAAACCTATTATTAGAATATTTTAAAGAAGAAACCGAGAAGTTTATAACTATATTTCGATCGTATTCCTCATCTCTCTAGCTTTTGTTCACTTCCCTCTTAATAGTCTTTAATTCGGTTACGTTCTTATTTATAAATGATTATAGGGTAATTGCTTGGCCGCTTTTACAGATACGAAATGAGTAACTGAAAGTTAAGGTAACAAAATATATATTAGCTGTTTCACCGTGTCGCACTTAAACGATGTGCAGGTTTGCAGAAGTCTACAGACTGCACTGAATTTCTGTTGTGAGCTACGTATGTAGAGTTAAGTATTCCAAGTTAAAACGTTAAGCAACTACCTATTCATAAGTGAAGTGTAAATACCTACCTATACACATTGTTCGGTACAATAGTTTAAACATGATTACTTTATGATGCTAGGGGAAAATGAGTGAGGAAAGAGATAAAATCGATCTTAGTAATTTACATTTATTAATTTGTCTCTAGAACAAATCGTCTTGAAACTATCTAAGTAGTATTAAGTGAAACAAAAGAAACGCCGTTTTTCTCATTTCCGTCGATGTCCTGTGTACGAAGTGGATACCAAAGTGTATATTGTAAAAACGCAAAAAATCGTAAAATAAAATATATCTATATAATACACAAATATATAAAGTATATTTACTGTTGTTGTTATATAAATTATTATGATTATATTGTTAGTAAGCAGGGAAAATTGTATTGTAAATGATAAACTGATTTTTGATGAACAAAGGCTTCATACTACATTCTGTAATTTTCGTTTAAGCAAGTGACGGATACAAGTATTTTACATTATTAAATTAAAATGTATTTTTAAGTATTTTTGTGCTGGTGTCTTCGACTCTGTATTCTGTTTGTTAAAACTTAAGTAATCGAGGCGTTTTTACTTTCTCTTGGAGCGAGCCAAATGGTTCTTGCTAAACTTATTACAAGTATATGCGCATAGGTATTACGGAGATGAATATGTATGGATTGATTGCAGCTGCATTTACATGACAAAATTACCAGCAAGTATTTGGAGTATGTACGCTGGCTTTTCTTGTTTCTAAAATTGTAATTGTAATATAACATCAATCAATGTCGTTTTAAGCAAAATAACAAAAAAAAAACGAATTATATAAAATTCATATCAGAACTTATTGTGAGTATGATGTGTATGTTAACGTAAATGTTATGTTAGAAACAAGAGCGAACCCTGTTTAGAATCTTATGCTTGCATGTATGCAACTTGCGACTTCCATTATTATTACTTGTACTTCACATATTAAACTCTTGTCGTCCCTTTTTACTTCCTAATAGCAAGATCTTCCAACTGGAAACACATTCACTTTACTTTTGTAGATAAGATAGTAGACACTTGCCTTTTATTTATCTTTGTAGGTTTGTAGAGAATTCCATATAAACTGTTTGTTATCGTACGCTTATAATCCTTAAAAACCAAAACATTTGTCCATGTGTTATCATCGTCAATAATACCACCTCCTGCAAAATAGTTACACAAAGCCTGGGCATTTATTAATACTAATTTCCAATTTCCTTTTTGAACATACATGTTCCTTGCAAGTACTCGTGTACAACACAGAATCGTTTATGTTACATTATTGCGCATTAAATCATAATATAAATATATTTTGTGTTTTTAGGAATAGACAAAACTTGTGGGTTTTTGTTACAATATTGGAATAAGAATTTATTACATGCCAAACTATAATTATAATTTATAAACATTTAAAAAATGAGAAGAGCAAAAAGAAAGTTTGATGTACCAACTTTTATTTCTTCTGTGACGGAATATATATATTTATATTGCTGTATACATTCATTCAGTTAAGTACATAATATGATTATTAGTATAAGCTACACAATCATTTTCGTTTTGTATAATTTGTATGCTGTGCGAGCCAGTCTAGTGATATGATATGTTTTAAAAGTTTAAAGTACATAATATATTATGAATATAAATCTAAAAGTATGAAAACAATATATATAAAAATATAAAAAATTTAAATGATATGATGAATAAATACATAAATATATATATACTAAAATATACTAAAATCTTTACTAGATATAATGATCTATCAGTGCACTTACATTACTGGCATACAGCAAAACCGTTCACAAAGCATTTAATGAAAGTTTTTCGATTGCCTATAAATAAACATACTCGAAAGGTAACCCAGCTACAAATCAAGATTTTCCTAAGTATATTAATTGATATTGATATATTAATATTATTTTAGATATTCGTCCTTGTGTACCTGTCTCTCCATGAACTACCTATACATTATGTAGTGGCATATATATACAAGGGTACATAATGTCAAACGGCTTTACGGTACTTGTTCATACAGTATTCTTGGAAATACTTAGGGATATACCACCAGTGGATACAGTAGAAATTATATGATCTCTGGAACCAGCTGAAAGTTATTCTTTTGATGGAAAATCCAATTCTTCTGCTGTTGAATGCATAATATATGGACTTATACACGCATTACGCATATAATGTGTCGTAGTTAGTTTTTGTAAAGGGGTCGTGAGCATAAAATGAAATAAAATGTCATTGAAACTTGATACAGACCGATAGTCAACTGCATCAAATATGGTAACGAACTTTTCCATACAAATAAATCTTGTTGGCTATAAACACCAATTAAAGCTACAGTTAATTAAAATTAGGACAAATTTCTTGGGATAAAAATACGTATTATCGCTCTGGTCCTATCATTTGCCCGTTGCGCACGCACGATCGGACATATAGTACATAATCAGGCCATTCACCTTGCCTGCCAGTTTAACTTTGCACTTGCTTTTTTCTGCCTGCTTGCTAGTTAACAACGTGTTAGGACCTCCGCTCTTTGCTCAGTTCACTTACAATTGTTAGCAAACCTCGTTTCCGAACCGTAAAGGTAATATTTGTTAGGAGGAATGATCCAGGAAGAGTGCATGTGCCCCATATCATCTTTTATGAATAAACTACATAATAAGACTCTTTCACTCCGCACGGCTTCTATCATGCATCATAGAAGAGTCAAACACGCTTCTTAAGGACACAAAAACAGTTTATTTAGTGTAAGGGTGTATTTGGAAGGAGAATAATTTTATTGGTGTTTCAAAATAAATTACTCGATTTGTCTGTAAAAGTGTCTAAAATAGTGGATTAATCCAAGGACATTGAGGAATGATATGCATGCAATAGCAACGTAACAACATCTAACATTTGTCACTTCAGATTGAATTCAGCACTCGAGACTCGAGACTTTTACGAAGTTAAAAGCTGAACTGTTTGGTTCTTGAATTTTTCTTGCCCTTTTCCTTTTATTTGTACTTCAAACCCATCATAAGTTTTACACTCTGACTCTGAATATAAGAATTTGATAGTCCACTACTGAATTTACGCTGACTATTGAGGTAAAAAATAAAAATGGTAAGGAAAACATTTACCTCATAAAGATACATTATTATTAATACACAATCGGTGCAATATTTGGTTTTAACGCTTATGATAATTTTTTTCACTTCTATTTTCTGTAGAGTATCGAAGGTGACATTCGTTCAACAGAACCCAACAAAGGATGGAACTCAGACGAAGCCATGATCTTAGGGTTACAATCACATATCCCCGTAACTTACCAGGAAGCACTTAAGGAAAATATTCCGGTATTACACAGTTTATTCTCAAAGGATCTTCCAGGAGATAACGTGAATGAAGATATGAGTACTGAACTAAATACAGCTCTGATCGCCAATATAAAAAGTTATTTGGAAACTTTCCACGACGTTTTCAAATACATTCCACAGCCTAGTAACACCCAATCACCACTCGTTGATTCTCAAAACACTGCTGTGCATGTGGACCGATCAGTAAAAAAGTTTCGTGAGGTATTCCGGAAGCAGCTACGCGGAGTTACTTTCCTTGGGAATGATCTTATGACCAAAACTCTTCGTACTGCGATTACTGAATCTCTAAATCACTTTGAAAAATTTTGTTCCCTTAAGAGCACAATAACGAATGATGAAAAGGTTGAAATGAAAGGAAATTTGGAAGAACGCATGCGACAAGAGGAGGTATGGCTTAAGGCAATAAATACATTCCGTAAGAACAAAGTTGTTGAGGGGATAGAGGCTGAACTCAATGCCAGTTTTCGGGAGGCGATACAAAATGAATACCCGAAAATTTTTCAAGAGGAAACCAATACCAAACCAATGACGGAACGGAATTTTTATAACGAACAAGAATTGCGTTCGTTTACAACTGACCTTATGGTCACAGTACTGGCAGATTTTAAAAATCAAATTGAATTTGAGAAGGACATGAATGCAATCGGGAAACTTGTCGGCGAGTTGGAACAACAACTACAACAAGAAGCTGACAATCTTATCGCGAAAAATTTAGAGAAAAAACAGCGCAATCAAGACGACGAGGTTACAACAGAAGTAGCAATTAATAAATCCCTCTGCGCATACAAAAATCAAATGGCATCATTACTTAATTCCACATGTGGTCCTCCGCCTGGAATAAATGTTATTGAAACACAGCATTGCCGCTTGGTATCAAATATTGTGCAAGAATTCAATAAACAGAGAAACGATAACGATACTTCGCGGGACTTGTTGCAATGTAGGATTTTCGAAAGTTTCCGAGAACTTGTAAGCACTTCCCATGCAAATGCCGCAAAAGAGTTGTTAGATTTCAAGGCACTGTGCAAACGCGAAATTTCTAGTTGTTTGGAGAAGCTTGAACAGCACTTGCAAAAGTATACACAAGAATCCCCAACATATATCGGACACCTTCGGCATACAACAGATAGGTGGCTGAAAGATACAATTAAATGTACAACAAAAGACACAATCATAAGGGATGAGGGTGTGAAGCGTCTTTTACAGCAAGTAGTGCCACTTAACTCCATCAAGGCCCCTGCTGGTACAGCGACTACAGCGAAAGATGATGCAGATAAACAGGTATACATCAATTCATTAGTGGAAGAAGCGATTAATTACTTCATAGACATGACAGAAAATTCTCGTCGGAGATCTAACTCTATAGACACAAAAGCAAGCTACATTCGAAATCGAGTAAAATCAGGCTTAGAATTTAAAATAAAAGCCAGCTTTGGAGATTGTGAACCTACAGCACCGTACGTAAAGCAACTGGAATTTAAGATAAACGAGTACGTCATGTCAAAACTGGTGAAAGCTATGGAAGATGTAGACAAGAAAATAGATGTTCTATTGCCTCCAGCTACTGCAAAACCGTCAACGTCCTCCGCAGTAAAGTCGATGAAAAAAGAATCTGACAAAACAAAGAAAGTAGTGGATGATGTTGTGAAGGAAGAGCTCCCATCCGCATCCGCCAGCATTTGTGTTTGTGTTAAAACTGAAATAAAAAGTAATGAGTCGTTACTTGTGAACTCCTCAGCTGAGCTTGAGGAAGGTGAATATGTGTCTTGTCTAGACAAAACTCGTGAATCTAGGCAACTAAAATCCTTGCCACTGACATTCCAGTTTTCAGTGACATCAATTAAAATGGCAATAATGAATCCAGCAACCTTAACTCCCAGTTTTCTCCCCGACGAGTTTGGAAATCTGTCAACGTCAACAACAGTTGGTTTGACGAAGGGAGGCTTTTTGGTGTATGGACCGGAAGTTGAACACCATAAGAAAAATGGTAGCTTAAACAGAATATTTGATTTAGACCAACATTTTATTAATCAGAATATCAGAAGTCCGTGGATATCAGAAGTTTTTATCGGTGGGAAAAAGCAAAAAATAGCAGTAGAATTGTTGCTGGCATTTTTACTTAAAAGGTTAAAGAAAACTGCAGAAGAATCGTTTCTTTGTTCGTGTCAACAAGCCGTTATTACAATTCCTTACTGGTTTGCCAGTGCTCAGCGAACTCAAGTTAAGGACGCGGGAAGGATTGCAGGATTTTCAGAGGTTACGTTTATCCATAATAATTCTGCTGCAGCCTACGCGTTGGCAAATGATGTACAAAACATCAGGGAGACGATGCACCAAAGCGATAAACTTATCATGATTCTTTCGGAAAATATGGACTATGTTGAGTCTACAGTGTATTCAGTTGTTGAGCCTTTTCCAATGGCACGAATTAAAATGGTCAGTAATTACGGCGGTGATCAATTAGGGGTCGTCCTCTCCGGCGCAGAAGCAAGAAATTGTCGGACTGAAGCAGCAACTGATAATGTAATGGAATTGTGTAAAAAAGCTCTATCAATACTTCAACCGTCGAACGTATCACCTACAGTGATTTTGGGTATAGACGGTGGGAGCAGTAACGGAGCATTCTGGAGAAAAGTGTTTCAGAATGTTCGCATGGAGTACACAGGCAATTCTTTCTGCTCAATGCCGAATGAAAATGAAGCTGTCCTGCACGGTGCTGTTCAGCTTTCTCAGAATTTAGCGAACATTGGTCTTAACATAAGCGATCAAATTGGCTTGCAGCTTTGGAGGGATGGTACTAAAAAAGAAGAGAATAAAGGAATAAAAGGGTTATTGCGAGATATTACGAGAAACAAAGTACCGAAACCAGAGAAACCTCTGATACTGAAATTTGGCCTTCGAAGCAACGAAACTACCATGACTGTTTATCAGAATGGGTTGGATTTCTCAAAAATGGTAACGAGTCATGTTCCGAGATATGGATATATTCCTGTGGGACACATTAAAGTGTTTGAGACTTACCCAGATAGTACTACCGGGAAACTGAGGCAATTTTTTCCAATTTTAAAATTAACCAACGAAGGAATCATTTCTTTGGACCATGTATTGACTATTACCAGAGCCAGAGCAAAAGCAGGCGGCAAGACTAACACGAATGAAAAAAAGAGAAAAAGATGCAATCAAACTGACCTTCCACCAGTAATAACGCTATCTCCAGTCTCTAAAGACAAAGACTGCATCGATTACCAATATCTATCAAATAATGATTCGCAAATCGCGTGGATAACTTTGAATCTAAGTGAACATCAAATTGAAACGTTTATTGAGTTGATTTCAAAAATGTAGAAACTTTATAAAATGGACGAAATTGAAAATAGTTGTAAACCTACAAGAACTTAACATTTGTATCATAATGCATGTACAATCAACATTTACTTTTACGTAACATAATAATAACTGTAACATTTTACTTTACTTTTATTGTTTTCTTGAATTGCTACACAACTATAAGCAAAGTCAGCAAGTACAAACTCTTCAATATACTCATTATTGCTAACACTCCCTTAAATTGACTTTTGTTAAAAAATTAAATTTTGTGTGTAAAAATAACACCTCATGCAGAATAATCATTGTCATCAATTCTAATAATACTAATACAGCAAGTGTATGAATGTTTATTTTTATTTACGAGAAAATTGCATATTACCTTAACCAAACTGCATGTCATTATTAACATCGTTACAGTATTGCTATTTTGTCGGTTTAGGTGGAAAATGTCCTCCTTGGTCGTAAGTATCTATAAAAAATATGATATGACCTGGTTTGCCACTCAAGCTGCTGCGCCTATTGCATTTCATTGACAGAAAGGTCGTAAGTTTGTGATGATTTTACGTATTATCTAAATGCAAACAACGTATTTTCAGTGCTCACCAAACAATGTTTCGCCAGTGTCTTTGTACATGGGTCCAATCGTGATAATTGTACATACAAAAGTTATAAAGAAAATATATCAATTCATATAAAATCCATATTCCAAATTCAGAGTTGATTAGAAGACATGAAATAAATACTTCAGCAAAGCAGACCGTGGGTAAAAATGTAAATCTGAAGACTAAGTTGGCTGTTGAAGAAATGGCTGCGCCAAAGTGCTCGGTCCGCATGAGTCATTATTATTATCATTCGAAAGTTCTTCTCAAGTAGGTTAATAGTTAAATGAAGTCACGTCTTCAAATTTTTCTTGCTAAGACTACTAAAAATGAAATTATAAAAGGGGTTTTCTTCCAAAAGTTGGCTTATAGTAAAGTGAAATTCAAAGATGGGACGTCAGTAAATATTCATCTATTTGAAAAGAGCTTGGGTCCGAGTACTTTGGCCGGAACAATTTCTCCTTAGACATTTTCATACCGGGACATAATTTTAGGGACATGCTGCCTATACACGATTTTGTCTATACACCCTTTCACAATTTTTTGCCTTTACAAATGACATAGGACGATTTAACTGCATATCTTATCAGGTAGTATATAACGAGCTATTTTTATTGAATTCTAAGATGCGTTCTCTAACAAAACATTTTATTGATTAGTATATTATGTCGGCATTTAATGAAACTGCTCTGTTTATCAAAATGATTAATTTGAACACTTAACATAAAAATACATGTTGTATTTTGCTTATCTTGCACTCAACAACGACTGTACAACGCATAAAACCAAAGTGCCCATTGCGTAAATCAGAACTGAACTTGAACCACTTCCAGTTTTTTAGTTTTACGTTTGGGTTTTCTGTTGATATCATCGTATACCGTCAGTATGAAAAAGATATTGATAAGCTAGCAATGTCAACCATTCAACTTTAGTGGTCACTGCCTGGCTATGAGGTTTTGATATTTATTTTGTCATTGTACTTTAGTCCTCCGTCACGTTTCATAAAAAATAAATTGTACGAAGATTATCCCAAACGATACAGTGACGAGTAGACTTTACATAGACATTTCGTTTGTGTCATGTGTTGACTTTGTGCACCAATCTATGGTAACGTAAATAAGAACCAAAAGGTGATAGTGGTTAATCTTTAAGTGGTATACGCAGTTCGTTTTACGTAAATTTCTATAGCCAAGATGAAAGTTTGTTTCTCTAAATTTTATATTGGGCTGCACTGAAATCATAATTGGGAATGCACTTAGCCATAGAATGAAATATCTAAAAAAAATATCTACAAGCTAAATAAACTGTGTCCAGCCCTATATTACGCACAAATAAACAGTGTCCTTAACCTTGTGACCTTCTTCAAGCACAAATAGACTACCATTTTCCTTTGTTACCGACATGGAGAAAGTACATGGCAGTAGGAACTAGGGGGGATGGGGGGGACAAATCCCCCCCAAGAATTCAGAGATTTAACATTACGTATACTACAGGCCCAAAAATTTCTTAACATTACAGAATAGGCCTATCCCCCCCTTGTCCCCCCCTGTTCCTACAGCCCTGAGAAAGTATGAGTAATGCAGAAATTATTGTTGAAAAGCACATGAATTTTTACGGGTCCAACCGCCAGTTAACTATTAAGGCCTGGGTTTCAAAATGCGCAGTTCAGCAGATTCACATTGGACACAAAATATGACTATTAGAAAAGTAGCGTTTCGCATCTCATTAACGTTTCTCATCTGTTTTGTCAATTTCAAATCTCCCTTGTGACGTATCACAAGTTCAATCACTTGACATTATGTGACTGTGACACTCGAAATCGACCCGTTCGTTCTCCATATCGGATAATTTGTACATATATGTATTAATCAATTACCTATATGAAAGTTGGCTATAAAAGTATCATTTACTCATATCTGTGGACCGATTTACTATTTACTTAATTTCAACATAATAGTATTCTCATGATTTTCTGCTATCGTGTTACGTTGTCGTCCAATGGCGTGCCTAATATTCGTTATAAGTTGTGTGTGACCATGATAATGATGATGCCAGCATACATAACATGTCATATGGTACATCACCCACACCCGAATTGGTAAACATTTTGGTTGGCAAAATCAACAAAGATAGAGCCGAATGGAATGGATGGTTGGTTTGAACGTGGTCTGTTCACCTCATACCACGCTCTAAGCAGTAATCTAAATCTTTTTCGACCTTCCGATGATACATATAGATTATCGCATGCTGATGATAAAATACACATTTCCACGTATCGGTCGATCGACTCGTATGGATGTAAAATATACGTATCGTATGGATAAGTGTGTGTGAAGTGCATCGCATCGTATCATATTGCCACCTGCAAGTCGTACCTCATTCCTCATTATTCCTCATTCTTTCCATATAATCTAGTTACTTGTTCCTTGTATGTAATTTCCCTAAACATCCTAAAAGTTCGGAATTTTGGAGTAGGAAATCCTAAAGATGATTTCATTATCTACAAATTCATCTTTCAACCTTAGTATTTGATGCGAGTGTTTTGTTATCAATAGTCCATGTGTAAACCGTTACATGAGACATTCGCCATAAGAGGTAGCGCCAGTGACCAACAAAAAGTTCCTTGTACAAATCTGATATAGTCTTAAGAATGAATGAAAATGAAACTTAGCGGTAGTACTGTGGACGAAACTAAGGTTAAACTAATTACAGTAGCACATAAACCCAAACATTTTTCTTTGCCACGAAACTTTATTTTGTAATGCGTAATCCCTATGCAGTAAAATGTACAGAGTTTGTACAAGTGTAACAATTATTTGCAAGTTTGGAATTGCAACACTACCCTTGCTCGGCTCAAATAAGGTTGTTATTTAGAAAAACTTTTTGGACTTTCTTGTCAGATTTCACCAGAAAACAGTGACAGTCTCCCCAATTCCCATGAAAGTATAAAAGTTTTTATAAAAGTATAACAAAACTTTAGGTTTTCATAACAATTTGATTTAGCATTATTATAAGTATGAGCGCATGTGAACAAAAGTTTGTTTATTTCGAAAGTTTTCACCTTGACTGAATCCACTCGTATATCAATTCAGCTTACATTTTTTCAATCCAGTTGTAGACATCACTGAGAGAGAGATGTTTTCAAATCAACCACCCAAAGTGTTTACATGATTAATTCCTTTCGCAAATCGCAACTGCAAAGAAAATAACATAAATATTTGTCAAGCAAAGTGGCAGAGGTGTATATGTGCATAGGTAGATAGGTATTTATTTTCGAATAACGGTTATAGTTGTGACGATTAACTTCAAAACAGTAAAAGGACATGATCTTATAATATGTTGGATGAAGAGGTAGGTCAAAAATATTAGTTCCAGTTTAACTAGAGGTAATACACAATTAAAATAGGCATGCCATTCTTTTTTTGTTATTTAAAAAAACAATTAGGAAGATATTTACCTATGCACAACTAAATACCAAAAATGTGAATGCGACAACATCACAAAAAATGCATAAAATTAAAACGATTCATTTTTCGAATTAATGAATGTTTAGAATGTTATCTTCTTTATCAGAAGCTTAACGGAACGTAAACAATAATGTTTACGCATGTACAAAACAGCAACACCTACAGAACTCAAATGTATTTAACATTATGTGAGGTAGCCAGCCACTATCATCATCTCAGTCAGTATTTATTTGTGAACGAGAAGGAAACAAAAATGCCATCCATAAATACTACATATAACTCGTCCAGATGCAGTTGTTGAATACTAATGGAGATGGTAATTAAGTGTAAAAAAACCTAAATGAAACGTTGTCATATTACTACTGATTACATTCATCCGCATCAGGCACACTGCACATTATAAATGTAAATATGTAGCGCTCTCTGGTGGCAATACTTGGCAGTACATCACAATTTTTGTAAATTACTAAATTGTCCTGGGAAACAAAGTTTGGGTCACTGCGTTTTGATATCGTATTTAATCAAAGTCCCTCCATTCTACCGCAATGAGCACCGGGAGATATCGGGAAATCTGCTCACTCATGATTCGATTACTGAACCAATTTCAATTTAGGAATTTTAGGGGAAATAAATTTTCAACTTTGGCATTCCCACAAAGAGTCAACCAATTCGAACTAAACATGGTGTAATTGGTCGGCACGAATGGCAGGACAATCAGATAACTTTAATGGTTTCAATAAGTATTTAGCTACCATGCAGTGCTACATAATAATGCACATCCCATTCAATTTTAAGATGTATTGTTATTCATTATTATATTCAACAAGCACCTCTACCTAATTTACTTTACTTCTCTTGTGTATTGTACCTACCACCATATACTATTTGAGAAGAAACGAAATTAGGTATGAAGTAGGATCTTGATACATTACGTATATATTATGATTACAGTTCACCACAGAAACAAGTTTTTGATGAATATGATGATGATACAATGAAAATATAAAAAAATTCAGAACTACACTCAGGTTTGTTAGTACGAGAAGCAGAAGCAGCCAAAAAACCAAAAAATAAGAATGGTCCTACGTCATATCGATATCCTGGGGATCTATTCAGTGAATGGTTAAGTCGAGGATAAGCCAATATTTTACACACAAATATTAGTTTATCCTAGACTTAAACCATTCACTGAATTGATCCCCTGGCGACCAATTCAGTGAATGGTTTAAGTCGAACTTAAGCCAATATTTGTATGTAAAAATTAGCTTAAGTTCGACTTAAAACCATTGACTGAATTGGTCCCCTGTATTCTTCATATTCATATGAGGCAGCTCTCGTTGTCATAACAACATCTATATCTATCTGTTTTGTATATACGTTTTGTCTGTACGACACTATTGCCGTCCGGCCGTAAGGTCTGGACACCTCTTGTCCCAGACGTCCCAGTATTTGTTTAAGGAGCGGGCAACTGCCCTCTACTCCTGCCATGTCCACAGATCATAGGGCAGGGACATCATACTGTGTGCTGTTTTTGTGACCATGCATGGCAAAGAATTCTTCAATAGAAGCACATATCTCTTAGGAACTTGTTGTGCATGTAAATAAATCCTGTTTGGCCCAGCTCAGTGCTTCACAGGAGCAGTAAGCCAGATTCGTCTGATTAGATTCACCAGAGTTTTAAGCAATCGACTCATATTAATGGGTGTTTAAATGTAATTAAACACGACTTCTTCAAGGCGCCACTAGCGATAGAAATTAGTAACTTTACTTCTTTTGGTTTTAAAAATTGGATTGGGCTTCTATGAACCTGTGTGTCTATAGACCTTAAATCTTGGACTCCTATAGTACGCATATCCACTCACCCACTCGATTAGCTTGGTCCTTTTAATCTTATAGTGTGCCTAAAATAATTTGTTATTTAATGACTTCAATAAGATAATTGACAGGATCTATATCGATCAGGGATTCAGGGACTTAACGCGAAGGGTTGCCGTTTATCCTTTACGTTTACTAATAAAACATGATTCGTTTTCGTTTATAAACGAAATCGCTTACGTTTACCGGGTACTAAACGAAACGTAAACGCGTTTAACGTTTAATATTTTTTTGAGATTTTGCACATTATAATAATATCGTTAAATTTTTAAAGTTGTCGATTAAAATTTCAAAGAAATGCGTACATATTATCACTTTTTACACTAGACATTAAGAAAATTACTTTTTAAATGTGAATAATTCTGTCGCGGCTCCTAATTTGGGATTGGTCATGGAAAAAAGTGACAATTTTCGTGTTTATTCCGGATTTGGATACTAAACGAAAATGTAAATGAAAACGAAAAAATAAACAACTAAACGGTTTAGTAAACGATAAACGAAATAAACGGTAACCCTATTAACGCATTTCATATATGGTTGAAACAAAGGGACTACTTTAGTTGAAAATCGCTTAAACGCTGTCCAGTTTTATTGCTAGGAACAGTTGATTATGGCGAAGCTTTACTGGTACTTTCAAGCATCTACATATAGTGCACAATGCGCTGCGCTACATGTTTTCTATTTAAATGAACTCGGTAGTTGCCTGAATATTGAGAGACAGACGGATGTAATCTGCGCGTGAAGCTGAAGTCTCAAAAGAAAAATATTGTACGAGATGTGGTTAAGCAACGAGAAAGGAAAAAAATCTTGCAGCAGAGAATTTCATTTTTTCATTAGTTAAGTTATAAACGAAAGCTACCTAAATTTTGCAAGCACGAATGGATTTACCTAGATGCACGTTGTACTTACTGCGATGTGCTACAAATTGGTCACATAGATATATTTTAATATTTTGTTTATGTATTTGTATGAAATAGACATTTTCGTTACACAATTACTTCATCCTCGCAATCACATCATCATCAAAGTTACTCATCCGTTTGATGCGAATTGTTTGTGTATAAGCCAAACCGTCGTAAAATAAGCTCTGGTTGCCATTTTTGAGTACCTGAATCCACGCTACGCGTGTGCTTACAGTAACAACACATATTATGATGGTTGTTATAGGTAACATTTTTTTATCTTGCGTTGGCGTTTTTAGTACAAAGTATTTACTTTTGTATTTGATTTCGAATTTGTTAAATCATCATAATTGTCTTATTTGGTGATTAAATGTATAGGTATTGTAACAAAGCACAAAACGTTATCATCTCAGATTTTCAAATTGAATACAGCGTCAGTAAAAAGCCAAATGTTTTAAATGTGATTTGTCAACTGATATTGATTAAAAATTGTAGGATTGCGGTGTTTTCTTCTATTAAGCTGATTTTGCGAATGTTTTGTATTATTAATTTGTAACTAATTATATAAATGAATGTCAAATGTGTCGGTGTGGAAGTTTTAGCAATACGACTTGTACATAAATATTTTGCAGGTGAAAGCAATAATGTAATAGTAAACAAATAATAATGATAATGCATGCAGATGCTCGGTGAGAACTAGAACGTTCATTTGGTTTTTAATGAATGGATTGAAGGGGTTCATTAGACTTCATTCAACACCAACATATACGTGAATATGCATTGCAGATATTGCAAAATGCAATAAATGGCCTATATTGCATACACTCAACGACTCAACTCATAAATTGTGCGTGAGTAAAATCGAAAGCAACAAAAACCAATTCTTTGGGAAAGATTCTGTTTTTGTGGCGTGAAAGCTGACATTGACATTACTGCCCTACAACATGAGACAAATTCATACTTTGCAGTACGAATACGAATTACAAATTAACAATTATTACCTATATGGTACATTATTAAGAGACGAAGTCACTTATTAACTTTACGTTGTCTGTCCGTCCGTCTGTTCGTACGGTAACTCGAAAACGGTTTCGAATTTTGAAATTCTGATTTCGCCAATCGAATTCCACATCCCTAAGGCTCCCATGGAAATGATTTTGGGGTTTTCCAGGTCAACGGGGTCAAAGATCACGTAGGTGTATCTCTAGTGTTCGTGGGGCAATTTTCACCAAACTTGGTATATAGGTAGCACATGGTCTCCTCTGAAAGAGGGCAAAATTTTGACGTCCTAGGTCAACGGGGTCAAAGGTCATGTTTATGAATACTTTGTCTCTTTGTTGCTATTTTATGGGTTTATTATTATGTTTTATACATAACAATATATTTTGTGTTTGTCGTGTAGTGGTTACACGTATATTACTAATATTTTTTATCGTCACTCATAATTTCCTTCAATTATTATGGTTTACACATTACACGATGGTAAGATTATGGCGGGATAATTACGTCCATGATTTATGATGATGACGATATATGTAATTTGAACAGTGAACACTGTCATAACTTGATAAACTAAGACACAGTAAATCACTATGAAGTGCTTCGGTTGGTTGGTGGAAAAGGCAACCCTGCATTCGTCTGCACAATGCTTAAAACGAGATATCATATTGTCCGGAACGTCTGCATATTTATGGTTTAATATTTTTCACCTTTGTTTTAATGTACGACATGGCTTCATTTGATGGGCTGTTTGTGACCTACAATTAGTCGACGTAAAGGGAAGCCATAGACAAACGTAAAACAACATTATTGCACACACGGATGCATGGTGTGGAGTAACGTACATCATGCCCGTTGTCAGTCAGTCACTATATCCAGCACGCGCGTCATCACAATCACCATCATTCTATTATTGTAGTAATGAAAACTTGAACATGAATCTGTCAGTGCAGTGGTCGAGTGGTATGGGTTAGGATACTTGGAAAGCTAATGGAGATAAATTACTATAAAACAAAAGCTTCCATGAACTTGCATTTAGCTAGGTTTTTTTTGCAGCTGAACACGTAATGCATACATATGGTAACATAATTATATATTTATTGGCGTTTGTTTGTCGGTTCGCTTTGTTTAATACGTTAGTCGTGTACACTGTATAGTCACTACAGTATAGTGTTGTGCTTGTGCAGCAAGTTTATATGGGTTCTATTATTAATGGGTCCTGTTCCCAGTTTCGGCGACCCCCATGTAAATCCATAACTCTAAGTTAAATGAAAGTTCTTTGTTACTTTGATACGTAAGTAAACATAAATAATACATTTGTTTGCATGCATTAGCGTCATTTTATACGTGATTATGATCATTTCAACACTAAAAATTCAATGTGTTTTGTATTGTTTGCAGCCTTTTGTTGCAATTTGTTGCAAACGTGCTTATTTGAACACTGCCTCTTTCAACATATTTTGCAAAACGTGAAATACGAAGTGCATGTTCTGGAAGTTAATTCTTCCGTCTACTCTCTGTTCATCCATTCTCACGTAGTCTTTTTTTCAAAAACTTGCAAGTTGCCTCACCTTTGCTGACAACATTTGACACGTCAGATAAACACAACAGCATCAAGATAAATATGGAATATAATGCTAATCCTTATAAGCATGCATCACATCATGTACCATGTACCGTTATTCGGTAAGGCTTACAATAGTTTACTTACATAAACTTGTAGTAGTTGCACATATTTTCTTGGTTCCCAAAATTCACAAACAAATAATTAGGAAGATAATAATATATCACTAGAATGCCTATCATCCTCAATGATTTTGTGGAATTCTCGTACTTCTCAATAATATGCGTTTTGGCGTTATTGAGGAAGATTTCCACAACCAGTTCGACACACAATACATAATTTCATCGTCACCATACAAAACAGGATGTAAAAAACAGCACTAAAAAATTTAAACATGTATGTTAATAACGAAGAATCTACAACATACATTTACCTCTACACATTATAAGTCTATATTCCTAATAAAAGATGATTAGGCTCGTTTTTTATTGAAAAACCAAAAAGGAAAACCAAAGTGCCTGTAAAACCGAGTACAATGTATTAATGGAATGTAGAATTGTATAGGCATGGTAAGTGCGGCGTTGCTGTAAGTTCACACAGTGCACAGTCTGTTTAATGGGGAAAAAGACATCCACAACCATCATCCTCATGGAAATCATTGTAGACATGCAACTTGTCTAGCACTAAAAAATTTAAACATGTATGTTAATAACGAAGAATCTACAACATACATTTACCTCTACACATTATAAGTCTATATTCCTAATAAAAGATGATTGGGCTCAGTTTTTTATTGAAAAACCAAAAAGGAAAACCAAAGTGCCTGTAAAACCGAGTACAACGTACAATGTATTAATGGAATGTAGAATTGTATAGGCATGGTAAATGCGGCGTTGCTGTAAGTTAACACAGTGCACAGTCTGTTTAATGGGGAAAAAGACATCCACAACCATCATCCTCATGGAAATCATTGTAGACATGCAACTTGTCTTCATGTGTTTAGTGTGTGAGCTTTCTGACCATGCATGTTCACATGTGCTAATCCCAGAATCGTCTAAACGACGGGACGAGGGGAACGGCGACTGACGTTGTTAAAAATGTGAAAGAATTAGTGGTTTGCGCAGTTATGTACTTACCTCTGAGTTTAAAACTATTTGACTCTGACGATATGATGATACGGGTGAGTGAGTAGCACGCCATAAAAAGAGATATTATTACACATAAATGAGAAAGAGAAATAGAATCATCAGCCGGACAGGGAATAGACATATAAAAACTCACACGACGAGGAGAGGCTGAGAAGGGAAGGACCAAACAACAAAAGCTCTCGAAACAAAAGTAGTTGCTACAACTGTGTACTTCGCTCGCTGGCAATAATGTGGCAATTGGACATAGAAAGTATTAAAATTTGAGGTGCTGAGCTAAAATGAATACTCCTCTCCTCATTGCATATTGTTACATTCACTGGTTCTGCTGTTGAGATTATTATTATTATTAGGTATACTGCTTGTTGATATAAAGGTACACACAATAAGAATAAACTCTGGTAAACTGTAAAATAGGACCAGACATCCAGCTTAATGTTTAAAAGTTTAATGGTGATGATGATGAATTGACCTTTGACCCCACCTGGAGGCCACATTTGTTAAACAATATGGCTCAAACTTGGTAAACTTATACAAGTATATATAAGGTATGTGTGTACCAAATTTGAGCCATAGTTGTCATGTTAAAAGTTAAAGAAATGAAAGGGGGTGTCACTGAGATGACATGCTAACATATGTTATAGCCCTTGTCACTGTTAGTCGATTAAAAATCCCCATCTCAAACCGATTTACCGTTCCGAAGTTATAGCGAAACAATTTTCAAGGTTTGAACCCCCTATTTGATCCCCAAGGGTCCCCAAACGCCCATCTTCGAACTAATCCGAGCTATTGATCATACCTATTGATTGGCGAAAACAGAATTTCAAAATTCCTTTCCCTTCAAGAGTTATGCGTGCCCACGGACGGATGGCCTGACACGATGGAGGAATCTTATATACATAGTATCAGAGGTCTGGTCCTAAATAAAAAATACCGTGCGTACCTACCTGTTCAATAGTGTTTTTTAGGATTCTTGCCTAATGGTATTGACTCTATGTAAAGAGGAATATTTTTGCAGAGATTTGTTTTTGTTCCTACTGTGTTGTTCTACTAGTTTTATTTTACTAGTTGTTTTTGTTTAATCAACTTCTGAAGGTTACACTTAATAACAAGATTTACTCTTGCGTCAGGAGACATTGCATTGACTTGGAATTTCGGCGGAATTTGCTACAGTTTGGTATTTACTACTTTTATTGTTACTTTTATAAATACACCATACTCGTCGACTCGTGGATATACCTGAAATCAAACAAACAAAGTTGTGTTCTCTCTCTCGCTAGTTTAACAGCAAATTAAATCACTGCCAGTCCACGAGTTCCGCGGAGACCATGGTGTTGTCATCTCGTAAGCACTTGGAAAGAAATAAAAATAACAGCATGTCTATGCCTGCAATGTAGCAAATGAAGTAAATGGCAAATGCCATTGAAATACAAACCGTTGCGTTCGTCTTTCTTTGTGTTTTGTTTTTTACGACCCAAAAGTGCATCCATTTGCACCCTGCATATTATATACCTACTCTCTTGCCCTCTGTTGCACACTCTGCACAGTATACGATGGCACGATATACATGCATATCATCACCATGAAAAGGGTTATTCCTGTGACGATGACGAGGTTATTATTATAAGAGATGACGAGATGAGAAACGGTAACAACATTCAAGGGGTACATGGTTGTGTTTTTTCGTGTGAAACCCCAACACAAGACTTTAGAATACGAAGCAGAGCAGTAGGTTCTAGTAGAGTGTTGTGTCAGGTGAAGTTTTCCTAGTAAAATACATAGAGTGTATTAGTGTAAAGAAATGTGGATGGATATAGTGTGGACTGACCAAGTGACCAAAACATAAAAAAAAACAACCAAATTAAAGAAGAACCTCATGAAGAATTTGGTTGAAAATGGAAGTGAGCACGACAAGCTCCCAGGAGCAGCAGTAGTAGTGCTAGTACCATACTATTAGGAAAATCTTGCCAGATTTAAAATTTTAAAAGAGCACAATACTAATTTTGTTCAGCCACCAGGAACTTTCTTAATCTAACACTTTCTCATTCAAAATCAGCATAAAAATCGTACACATATAAACAGTATAAAATACTACTGCTGTCAGAGAGACACGCAATTACACTCTAAAGCAAAGAAAACTACAATAAACAAATCGAACACGAACAATCTGAGACGTTTTTTGCTCACTTCTTGTTTTACGTTAAATGTATCACGCGTGTAGTTTCGTTTCTCTTCTTACTACTGACTGTGCATTTCTTTTTTTTTAATTTTCCCTTATCAAGCAATCGTTTAAATGATCTAATGATAAACAGTTCATCTTTTTTGAGTTTCTTATACTGTTCCTTAATTACTATGTTTATTGTTTTGGTAATAATAATAAATAAATTTTCTTGGTAATAATAAGACCTTAAGAAACGAGCCAATATACACTTGTTGTTGACTGAATAATAGACAAACTGACCACTGCATTGCACTGTTGTGTGTTTATGTGCAAGTTTTTTTTAAAAAAATTATAAAGTTTATTTTGCGAGTTTGTTTTTACCTTTTTGTTATGTTTTTTATTGTAATTTAGTATTTTGTTCTTCACACTGTGTTTCTGCCTAGTTTCACTTGTTGAAAAATGAAACGATAGTGTTAGTTTGGTTATTTATCAGGCGTGTGGGACAAGAAACGTGGCTGTCAAAACATGTTAAATGCTAGGGAAAATACTCATCAAAACTTATTTTTCTACATGAAATTAATTTGTTGGAAATTCAACGTTAACTGCTAAAAACTATACCTAACCGAGGTTGTACGCTCTGAGCGCGTGCATAAGGCTTGGTATTACTTTCACTCTAGTGTAAATTAAGTCATCGTCGTATTAGTTTCGTTAATGGGAACAATGTGACAAATGAAGGGAACAAACAAAGGTTAGTTAAAACATTTAGAGCAAATATATTAAAGTATGGCTGACAGACAGTTGCCAACAGGACCTTATTGCATAAAAGATAGGAAAATTTAGAATTTAGCTTACCAGGGATGATCCCGCACTGTCCACAGCTCCGAGGGTCGTGATTAGTCAAAACTAACTAATTCGGATCTGCTGATTACTAATATGAAGTCAGTTTGCTGTAAAACCGACATTTAATAATTATTTAGAACAATTTAAACTACGACAATACAATGCAATGCATGCATATTGCATATCAACCAAGTACACCAACTGTTCTCTATTTGAAATACTATTTTCGAAACAACCAGGGATTACAGGGGAAAAAACTTACGTAGCCGTCAAGCAACATTGAAATTTCTTGATCTGGACTAATCAAGGTTTTCTTAACAATTTCTGTAAATTTAAACCTGGTGCTGCGAAAGATATGACCAAAATATAGTTTTCAGCTGACCACATTTCAATTCATTTTTCGCTTTTGCTTACAGGATATTGATTACCGGCATGATAAAAAATGATTCTGAAATACTGCAAATATTACAAATTATATTAAAATATTATTTCGAGTAGAGAGCGCGTGATGTGCTTAGTTGATATGCATGCATAAGTACATACTTAGGTGCAAGGGTGAGCGCATGTTATAATTTAAATGATTTCAAATTATTATTAAATATAAGTTTTACAGCAAAATGACTTCATATTCGTGATCAGCAGATCCCATTTACTTAGTTTTGACTAGTGGCGACCCTCGAAGCTGTGGACAGCGCGGGATCATTCCTGGTTAGTTTACAGTAACATTTGCAGGAATGGTGTACGTTATTTCTTTTTTGTAATTACTTAAAAGAAACGAATTTGGATGTATGTGTGTTGCCGTAAATCCCTCAATTTTTTATTGTGAAACTACGTACACCTTTTTTATAGTGTATACGTAAATGTTAAGTCACTCATGTGATTGTGATATCGTTTTAAATTGTTGAGTTTCCTCAGAAAATATCTATCCATAGTGTGATACAACACACATCAGCGAAATGCATTGTTGTCCAAGAGAAATATTATAGACATCATAGTAGTGACATTATATATGTAAATACATTAAACACAATTTTACCGTGACGTCACTGAATTGATCACTGATGGAAGCTTAAAAATTCAAAACAGCAGTGATTGTTACAGTCAGTGAGTGAATCCTTTAGGTACCTAAGTACAACTACCGTATACCCCTTTGTAGTCGAAGCCGTGGCCCTTACAGAATTTTGTAAAATATACTCCTTGTGATCATTAAACAACAACGACTTATTGTTATGACAACGGCATAATCCTGCCATTGTTTCAACTTCTTTTGTAGCTTGTTTGTGAGCACCTTTGCTCATTACCTTTTATAATCTGGTGTGGACTGTTGACTGTATTGATAACACAGCATACACCCAGGTTGGATATAATATCCAGTTAAAGACAAAATATAAGACTAGTTTTGTTGGATGTTGTTATGGGAAAGATGTAGTTTCTTGATATGGTAGGTTAGTTTTATGATCGTTGTACCCTTGGACTTGGTTTTCATTGTTTAGTATTGGCTCGTTTAGGTTTCGCAAATGTAAATTTTATGCATATCTACTACTTGTTACTATTATTATTATTACTACGTTGTTGTTACAGGTGTGCAGGCGTGTGCAAATGGTGTTCATGTGCGTTGTAGACTGCTGCTGCTCTTTAAGCATTTTTATATACATAAAGAACAGAGCAAGCAACGATAATATAGAAATGATAATAATGGTAACACACTCAGTCAGTCAGTTAGAGGAGCTGAGCTTTTAGTAACCAGTTAGAGTTTGTCAGGCAACTGCACTGTAAAAATTACCTTAGGCTTAGCTAACTGGTAATTTAATCTATATGTGCAATAAACATTTGCACACACACACATTTAAAAATGGTAATAATATTAGTCACGTTGTAACGTACAAGGTAGTAGTAGCATGGTATACAGTTAAAAAGCATACGTACACCAATTGTCAGTCATAGTAAGTGTAGATGTAAAACATCAAAAATTTACCATTGTCATGTTTTAAATATGCACAAAAGTGTGCACGTTTACGTCTATACAGTTTCTTTTTGTGATGAAACCGAAAGGAGAGGAGTACATGGTAAAATTCTCCCTCGCACTTTCTTACAAAAATATCGTAAAACGTACAATGAGCAGTGGTGGGTAATGGCAAGATAAATGTGCCAAATTGCATGATTGTTTTGTTTGTAGCTGGGAATTAAAATGAATTAACAAGTAGTATATAAAGTAACGTGTTGTAGTGGTTCGTTTTGTTTTACAGTGTGTCAATTTTGAACATTAATTTTTGCATTTTTTTAGATCTTTATCGCACTGGTGAATGTGAAGTTGGTGGAAAGTGAGAATATCTTCGGTGAGGATTGGGAAGTCCATCGTTGTTTGAAAAGAACATGACCAAAAATTAAAACGACGGAAACAACGGAACATTTTGATGTGTCAGTGTCAGTAATGTTAGTACCAGTGTGTAGAAGTAGAAAGCAACATAATAAGTATCGATGATGATGATTGACATCACTATAAGAGAAGATGATTGGATTTTGAGCGTTTTTAAGAATGAGTTGTCAACTTGAAAATGGATGAAACAAGACGCGGTTTGTTACACAATAAAGTTTGTTTCGATAGAAAACCTTGTTTGCGAATGCTTTGTAGGCAAGCATTTCAGCTCAGTGTTCATGTTCTTGGCTTGTTTGCAAAATATAGTGTCAACTAGAATGTGTTCGTTGAAAATTTGTTGTTTCTTCTATTTGTTATTTGTCAAATCCTATTTTCTTCGTCAACTGTTCGTTATTTCTTCTACCAGTCTAGTAATTTGTGAGAAGTGATAATATTATCCATCTGTAAAGTCTGATTATTTCACTCCAACTACCCACGACCCGAATTTCGTACGAAACCAGTATTTTAAATGGAGTGGTAACGGTACGTAGCATCATTATACAGAACGGAATGTATTCCAGTACCTGACATTGTCCATTATTGTAACGAATAGTTGCACATTCAACCCTTGGTTGTCTTACGCCTCACTGCACCGTCGTTTACAAAGAGATTTTAAAAAGCAGCAATCCGACAATCTAGTTTTAAGGATGGACATCCGGATTCCACCAATGGACCTCATATTACCATGGGACCGACTCAGAGACTGGGTTCACTGTATGGCCGTCGTGACATTTGACCTAGAGCTTGGACAAACACTTGAAGTAAGCGGGCTTAGTAACAGAATTCATTTAGTGGAACAATGGAAAGTTTTTCACACAATCTCCACAAATTCACTTGGATTGTACAATACTTTATGTAACATTCGTTGTAAGTTGTAACTACTTGTTATTTGCAGATGCTGTTTCCTCATCATGTTAAGTTGACTGAAGCAGAGAGAAGCAACATTTGCTATCTTTCTTTTCCCGATTCTAATTCCGGTTGTATGGGCGACACACAGTTTCACTTTAGAATACGACACTCACCAACAAAACTGGACATGATGGAATCAGCTCAGTTCAGCAAAACGTATAACTCCAAATGTCCGCCTGCTCTTCAAGTAGACCATAATTTCATTCTAGGATATGTTTATTTTCGACAAGTTAAAGATCCAACGTTACGCCGCGGATATTTTCAAAAGGTTGAATTTTAGCTATACATATTGTACTGTATTAATAATTTATAGTAATATTTATTGTGAAACTTATTTATTGTGTTTTATTCATTCCAGTCTGTAGTAATTCTGTCCAAATTTCCATTCTTGAATCTCTTTACTCAAATGCTTGATATTCTTGCTCCGGAGTTTTTCGATAAAGGCCCGGAAGTTATTACCTCTGCTTGCCATGATATCTACATGTGGCCAACTCCTACTCCTGGACAGGCTCTCAATTTACCTTTTTTAGGGTCTGTGTTACAGGTATGATGTAAACTGTACGAATTATATACAAGAAAAATTAAAATAAAGAATGGATATAAATATTGTTGTCTTTTAATTTTAATATAGATAACCATTCCAACTTTAAATTGTCTTAGTAATGGATCTCCAGTGACCACAACAAATGTAAATACCCAGGACACATCATTTGGATCACGAATTACGACCGTGATTCCGTCCGTTTACCAGGCTGATTTATTTCATGCCCTTCGACCTGTTTTATCTCATGTACATTTGTTATGGGAGTTGGTCCTTACAGCGGAGCCTATCGTTGTAATGGCGCCATTACCTGATACATGTGCCAACACTGTCCATGCACTCCTTAGGTAATTTGTTTCGTTGCCATAAACGAAAATAACCAAATTAAAATAATCCTTTGCTAATTATTTTTCTCATGATGGAACAGCATGATTTTTCCACTTCGGTACTGTGCCGACTATCGTCCTTATTTCACCATTCATGATTCTGACTTCAAAGAATACACGATGAAATCAAATCCACCACCACCCGTTATTCTCGGGGTCACAAATCCTTTCTTTGCCAAAACGCTACAACATTGGCCGCATGTAATTCGAATGGGTGAAACTTGTGGTAAGTTTTATTAAACGAAGTGACTTTCTTTCTACGTTAACTGCTGTGTAGTGTTAAGACTGTGTCTGTGGTGACACATTCTTCGTGTTTCAAGAAACGCCTTTATGTTTACGTTATTTTGTTGTATACCTTTTTAAAATATGCATTTGTCATTTGTCGACGTTGCCCGAAATATTTACGTTTTGTTTATAATATATATGTTGTTTATAGGAATTAACATAGGAAAACTTAAAAAAGCAAGTAACTTCAAGTTGCTAGACTCTCAACCAGGCGTTTATACTAGTTACAAGTAAGCATTCAAATTCAATGACGCGATATGATAATGAGATGTCTGCTTTGCTCATATTTGTTTTAAACGATATATGTGTGGTAATTATATTACGACTCAATTGACCGTTTTGCAAGGTAAATTAAAAGTTTACATAAACTGTCTTCAACAGACTTTTTCCG
The DNA here is from genome assembly GCA_027744295.1 of Callyntrura guangdongensis. Taxonomy (NCBI): domain Eukaryota; kingdom Metazoa; phylum Arthropoda; class Collembola; order Entomobryomorpha; family Paronellidae; genus Callyntrura; species Callyntrura guangdongensis. The sequence continues at coordinate 43,897 of JAHZNB010001258.1, forward strand.
GAATATTTTTTAATGCCAAAATATTTTATATTTAGTCTGCGCCATTACCACGACCATTCAATCCTGAAGAGTTTTTATCAACTTTGGAATCTTCCGGTCCTCATCTAACTACGGGAATTAAAGGTGACTGGTCTGGTTTATATAAAAAGTTCTTCAGATCTATAAACTTTTCCGAATGGTACAATATGAGATACAGGGAGGCAGCTGAGAAACTACAAGCGTTACATTTGGAAATCATGTCCGACTCGGTAATTTAATTGATCCAATTAGTGTTAGTAATTTGCCCGTGGGCTAAACTTTATTATTGTCAATATACTTTGAATGTTCGGAGGATTTGTCTAAATAATGCGTAATGTTTTTAGGATATTCAAAGTTGGATATCAGGAAGGGACGAGGTGGAAGCAGTAGATCTTATTCTGAGGCTGAGAGACCAGATTGCTCAAACGAATCTCCCAGTAAAACCAGACGTTAGAGAGAAACTACGAACTCATGTAGAATCCATAATTAAGACTTTGCCAGATGATTTACAGAGTGTTTTACATTGTGACTGAATGTAAAAAAATATACGCATGAAGCACCATGTCATAAAATTTGTTTTACTATTACCTCAAACAGAACGATATTTATATCTCTATAGTGTATACTACATTATATTTTATATTTTCCAGATACAATACAAAGTCTGACTCCCATCGAAAAAAATCGTATTTTTTTATTTCAAAACAACTATTCACCAAAACCCTCAATGCACGATTTTCACATTCATATATTATACTTCGAAGCCTCTTATCAAGAAATCATAATGACAATACATAACGAATCTCTTTACTTTTTACTCGTCATAGGAATAATAGCGTAGTCAAGGTTCAACACTAGCCGTTACTAATAAATACTATTGGTATTGGATGGTCCCTGATATCAGGATCAGAATCAGATCAGAAAAAAATTATCAGAATCAGAAATTAGAAAACGAATTTCGGGCTGATCTGATATATATCAGGGACCGCCTCTCTGATTTTCTGATATGACATAATACGTAGTAAATATGTGACGACGATGCGTAGAATCGACAATAGCATAGATATGAACAATGAACAAATTTTGCTGTGTGCTTGCTTCAGGAACATAGCAATCTGCGCAAGCTATCATAAATAACCAATAGACAATGCATTTCTTTTGTAACTCAAGTCAATATACTGTGGTCGTAGTTTCTACTGGAAAACTTGCATAGTAATAACGTGTTTTGCACTTTAAAATTTTAGTTTGAAACTTTCATGTTTAATTATTGTGTAACATAAAGCGAAAGTGTGAATTACGGAGGGAAAAAAGTGGCAAGTGGTGACGTTCAGTTCATTTCAAAAATATTAAATAACGACGAAAATATACTGTTATGGTCTGCTAATGTGTTATAATTTACCGTACTCCTTCACAAAGTTGAGAATGAAACAAAACATAAAAGTTAATTGTTATTTTCAAACAACCGGAACAGTAAAACCACCACTCTTTTCAGAATACTCATATTACCTATGACAGGGTAAACCCGATATACTGATCCTGATACACTGATATTCTGATCTAATGTGATATTTTCTGATATATCAGATAAGGTGAATTTTCTCTGATGAAGGAGTATCATATCAGATCAGGTATAAGATAAGGTTTATCATATCAGTATCAGACCAACCCTAAATACTGAACATCACGAACTCACCAGTTGTTTGGCATTAAACTAATTACAATATAGTTACAAACAATATTCTTATATGAATCATAATCGTATTAGTTCTAGGGTGGACAATATTTTTAATTTTGACCACCTTTAGCTCACAGCTCAACCGATACCGAAGAAACTTAAAGTACTTTGGTATGTACATAAATTTCAAAACGGAAATAATGTGCCAAATAACAACAGTTCTCATTCGACCCTTCGGTTGTGACTCTGAGGTTCTGTCTTCATACGTTAAATATAGCCCTTTTATATAGCCCTTGTTTGAGTATGAATTTCGTTTATTATGTGGCAACAAAAGCTGATTTCCAACAATTAGACGAGAACAGAGGTTTAACATAATTCTATTATATAAAAAAACATTTAAAAATTTAAGCCGAATCTTTGCCAATTAATAATAAAACAATAGTTTAAGATAAATACAGTTTGCCTCTTAAGTCTCTTATACATATTTAGTCTAATATACATATTTCAAGAAAACATCATTTGGATTAAAATCTGCTACATTATTTAGTCTATGTCTATATATTGACCTATTCGTAAAAATTTTATTCAGTTTTTATACAGCTCTGAATTAAATTTAGGAAGCTCAAATTTTGGGTTCTATCTGTAGAAGAGTACGACGGAGTATACCATGTATTGAACATTTTGTCACGTCGGAATTTATATACAAACTTCAGTAGCATGAAATTGCGTTATTCGTGTAGTTGCATAGTTGGATTTTTATACCTACCTAAGTTTAAAAATGCAGCCCACTTCTGTGTAGCGTCAACAAGTTTAGTTAACAGAAGATACTAGTTACGTCAATTTTTTGTTTTAACACCTTTTTTACGACAAGTCGCGGCGATTGGGTAAATATATTCGACTGCTGGCTAAACCTCTATATGAATTCGTTAGCTTAATCGATACCTAAAAAGTGCATTTATTTATGACAATATACATTACCATCATCTTTTTAAATTTACCATTTGGTTAAATTTAAAAGGGGTTGACCTATTAGAGCAAAGGGGACCATCTTCGAACCCTTCTGTTCTTTTCATTACTCCTATAAGTGATGATGAAATTCAACACTGACCTGCGTTGGAATCTCCATACAGGACACAAAACCGATGTAGGATACTGTAAATACTGTAAAATACCTTAAAAAATTCAAGTTTCTTAACTCCTATAAGTGATGATGAAATTCAACACTGACCTGCGTTGGAATCTCCATACAGGACACAAAACCGATGTAGGATACTGTAAATACTGTAAAATACCTTAATTCAAGTTTCTTAACTATAAAAAGAAATTCGCGGTTTCCATCTGAAAATTCAAGAGGTAACCTAGCCTAATGGACTCTTTTACTTAAACTTACGTTAGTACATATATACTTCGTGGTAGCAGGGATCGGTATTTCAAGATTTTCATTATTTTGAAATAAAATGTCAAATAATGCATTTAACAAAAAATTATTTCAAATAAAATATTGAAATAACAGCAAGTGAAAAAGATATGAAATAATGAAATAAACGGCTGTTACTTTAACTTTGAAATATCAAATACAAAATATTTTATTATTTCATTATTTCAAACTCAAAATAAAATAAGGAGCAAATCTACATGTTAGGACAATTTACGTTAACTAAAACTTGATATTGATGATGTTAGAATTTACACATCATCGTTACAGTTTAATTCTTAGATTGATTGATTGATTTTATTGTCTTACTTGAACATAGATAAACACAAGCTATCAAAATCCTTAATCTTTGAAAAATTAAACAAAATTTTTTAACGCGAGAAGCTGTATTATGTTTAAATATGAATTCAAATATGATAATATTGATTTTGAATCAATACACGTCATATGCAACACAACGCAAATGTGAATCAAGTCTCAGGATTGCAAATATGTGAGTTTTGAATTTGATTGTAACGTAGGAAACGAATTTCATCACATGGCTTACCTACCTTTGGTTGGTTTGCATGCACCTTTGTAATTGGGACATACCTTTACATTAAGGTTTCACACGGTAATACAATTTTGTATTATTTCAAAATAAAATACTGAAATATTTAAAATGGTAAAATAACAAATACAAAATATTTTACTGTACAGCCAAATATTTGAAATAAAATACCAAATAATTGGCTATGCGACCACGTTATTTCAAAATAAAATAAAAAATACATTATTTCATTAATTAATTCAAATAACAAAATAAGTTATATTATTTGAAATGTTCGATCTCTGCATGTAGCATATATGGAGTTTAACTTTATATTAACGTCTATATTTTATCACCAGAACTGATTTCCAACAATTAGACAAAAGATATTTAACTATTGTTCGATAGACAAAGACAAAATTAAATAACAAGCCGTGTCAATAAACAAATCGACTTGGGACTGTCGACTTTGTATTTATGTCGATTACTGTATAAAACCGACGTACAAAGTAAATATTCAAGTTAAATGAGTCCCTGGAAGTAATAAAATTACAACAAGCCTGCGAGGTTGCACTTTGAACTCATCCAAGATAAATTTCAGCGTTATCTATCACGAATCACGAATGTGTATTCGGTCCGACCATTGGCTATAATCCCAATTTATAATAGTAGCACAGCAATTTGACCAGGTGGTGCTCCGTCCAGCTCTGTTGTGCTGTCGCGTCACTTATTTGAATACGAAATAAAATTTCATATCCTGAAATTTTTTTACAATCTTACAATGCATTCAATGCGCCAGCCGTGGCCCAAACTGGGGTCGATGGCCCGGTGGCCACTCGTGTGTGTGAAGCACTGGGCAATACATGCATCTCGTAGACATCTTCATCTTGTAGATTTTAGTATTTACACCTCAGTTAACTGAGGTGTATTTGTAACATGGTTTTTTCGGAAAGCTTTATCCTATCAAATAGGCATAACTTAGTAAACTTAAAACGGGGTTTCAATCCAGCCTTCAACAAGTCGCCAGAGCAGAGCCAAACAGCATAATACATTTCTTATTGTGTGGATTGTAGCTGATTGCTGCACTGCCAAAAGTGTTGCGTGTTGCTTTTTTTAAAGAAAAAACTAAAATGTTTATTGCAAACTTTAAATTTTTCTCTACGAGATAAGCCTCAGTTCTAATTTCTTGAGGTACGTATAACAGCAGTTTATTGAAAATTAAAACAGGTGAAAAATAGTAAAAATCTCCCTTAGCGCAGCAATGTAAAAAAAGTATTTTTAAAACAGGTTAAACTCCTGTCCACAAATGAATTTTGAGATGGGATGTTCTTTACTGCGAACTTTAATTGTTCTACTTTTGATAAACAGTTTAGTTTTAATTATATTACGCTAGTTCTTTTAAAATATAATAATCAGTGCCAAGTGATTTCCTTTCAGCTGTCATCCGTGTACGCTGCGTTGCGGCATTTTGTCACAGGCCACCACCCAAGTAGGTAATTTATAATTCCAGCAGCCCAATAACAAAAACTACAAGCTTTGATCATTTTGTATAGGTGTGTTTGCATATTACTAGGTGTACTTCACGTAACTACTAACTAATCTAATCTAACTAAATCAACTAATTTTATCACGCTATTCAAATTTAAAAAATAGTATAAAAGTTAAATTAATCTGATAAAAGTATACTATCTACTCACATTTAGCATTATACTAATTAAAATTATGTCTGGAGTCTCTGTCAATTTAGTTTCATGCATGCATTTATTACGCTGATGAAATCTATTTCATTGGTGTATTAAGATTACCGTATTTGTCTGTAAGTCATCACTCTACAGGCCAAACGCTTCAACCGATTTGGCTCAAATATGGCACACAGGTACCTTAGGCTAGTGGCATCTCTGGGATATAATTTCGGCAAATTTGGTTGATCCACGGGGGGTCATTTGGGGGGTCAAAAATTAAACTTTAACCGAAATGGCTCAAATTTGGCACACAGGTGCCTTAATGTTTGTGGCATCTCTGAAGTGCAATTTCAGCAAATTTGTTTGACCTCCGGTGGGGTCATTTGGGAGGTCAAAAATAGCCTTATTTGCCTTAGCCTTAGCCAAATTGGCTCAAATTTTGTATAGCGATAGGTGACCTTACAAGCCAAAATATCAAGTGTTTAACAATTCAATCAGCATGTATCAATACAAAACTGTCATCGGCGTCTCTATACAGCGATTAAGCCAGTTTATTAGGTGCGTGGGGGCTACCAAATTTTTGTCGTGTCTTCGTTCACTAAAAACTCTAGTGGATTTTAATCACTCTGAGTGTGTAGCATACCACTCCAAAGGGCTTTTTGTCAGCTTTAAAATGATATGCTATACTAGGCATGAAATGCTTTTGGTGAGGAATTGTGGCAATCTATATCAAAGACATTAAATTTTACATTTTGAAAAGATCCCGTTTTTAGAGTTTTTTAAAAAATTTAACTTAACTTTGATAGAGCGTATCTAGTCGTGAAATTTGATGTAGCAAACAAATTAAATCCCATTAGATAGAGAATTTTATGGGTTTTCTAATAGAAGAATATTTAGTTAAGTTTTATTGATATATCAATGAAAAATTTATCATTATCTGGAGCACCTCCGAAAATAATGTGGTCTTTAAAAGTTGTGCCGCATAATATCTTGAACATTGTATGGAATTCGTTGGCGGAGTTCATCTATAAATATACTTCATTGACCTGCGAATCTTATACATA
>JAHZNB010001259.1:0-11377 GCA_027744295.1 Callyntrura guangdongensis
TTCATCTATTTTACATGGATTCATGCATAAATTTACCATCATCATCCGGCATCAATGCCAACATAGCACTACTACAAATAGGAAACGAACGATTCCACCAAAGGAAAAAATAACTTGCAGTCACCACATGACTTTTACTACTTCTTTCTATCAACCAACTACCCGTTTCGGAGGAGTAATTCCACTTAAAAAAGAACGTTACCTTTTCAATTGCAGCAATACCATATTATCTGGATCAGCGCACACGAGATGACAAGGCTGAGCAGCAGCTAACATGCATGTCCGATGAAACCTGCAAAACCCATAAAAATCAAACATATTTCCATATCATATCCACTCCTTTCTCCAGAAGCAAGCTCCGGTATCCCCTTTGCAAACTACCGTAAAAAGACAATATTTTCGTCCCACTACTCTCATTTTTTAACTGAGTTAAGGACTCAACAAAACTCGATTAAAAAGGACGAACACTTATACTGAGAAGAAATTAAAGCCGAACCGAAAGTTCATTATCGAGAAGGGTTTTTGAAATCGTTTGTAGTACCAAAATTGCCCTAGAAGTTTGTTATTAAATCATAATGGCAGAAGTGGGTGCGTAATGGAGCGGAAAAGTAGAAACGAGATGTTCATGTTACAAGGTTTCGCGTAATTGCATGCTGCCTCAATAGTAGCACGCACCATAACGCGACAATGTCGTGCTGTACTAACTAACTGACGATGAGTGCAAGTACTCGCTGCACATAGACCGTATAATTTTGATAAAACTATTAATCCATTCAATCATTCGATAATTTAAGGCTATATGACGGGAGCTCTGGAAAATAGCTGGCTACCATTGAAATTTCATAGTGCAACTGAATCGAACTGGTACCATATACCATAATAATACAAATGTTGATATACTGATAGCTGGTGGCACTCTGTCATCGATAATAGTACGTATTCCTTGGCATACATAACCTATTGTACAATGCGCGTGCACTAACAATAAGTAAAAGCGAAAAAAAACTGGATGGTCATGCATGCAATATTGAAATGGGGAACTATTTCTGGCAACTATTATGTAGTGCTGATACAAGTACTATTTTTTACAATTTTTAATAGCATTGGATATCATTGCTGTTTTGCGAACCAAACTCCCACCACCACTAAAGACTAGTGACCATGCGGACACGTCGTAAATTTAATGCGTATAAAGTACTATTTTTCACAATTTTTAATAGCATTGGATATCATTGCTGTTTTGCGAACCAAACTCCCACCACCACTAAAGACTAGTGACCATGCGGACACGTCGTAAATTTAATGCGTATACGTACTAAGTAGAAATGAGAAAACAGTTGCCTTGTTCTTGAAACCACTTTTACTCCGTAGCTCTGCTGCAAAACTAATTTTTTGGTAGTCACGACAATTTGCAATGTTTTTGCATGCGGTTTAAACGTCTAAGTAGTAAGTATTGTATTTTTTGCCAGTGTAGTAGGAAACCATAAGCAACACGAGCCACAGCTGTACACCCCGAACGGAACAACTAGAAGCTCATTATTACATCTGGCATGGCAGACAGAAACGTAACGTACCTTTACGTATTTTGGGAAGGTAAAAGCACATTTCATATAGCAACGAGAACCCAACAAAATAGCAGCAGTAGTGGTCGTCGTCCGTCGTCGTCACCGCTGTAGTAATAATAAGTAGTGAGTAAAAAGACGAGTAGTTATCGAGACAAAAAAGTGTAAATAATTTGGTGTGTCATGCACACATAGTATTTACGTATTCGTGTATAAATATGGAAACATGGAAAACGGTCGGCTTGCTGTTGATACAGCAGAAGAGGTGTTTATAGAAAGTAGAAATCATAGCGTCATCGTCGTCATCGTCATAGTTGGCTGTCGCATGGAATATTAAATAGGGCTACACGCCACTGCTGCTGGTTTCCCGAAAGTCGAGAAATTAAATGCTGAATTTGAGAAAAGTTGCCTGGTTGCTTTAACGCTGTTCTTGCAGCAAAAGTAGAAGTTGTGCAGTTCTATGAAGGTACCTACACGCAAGCTCGTGTAGCACAACACAACCACCCATTTATGAACATGGTTGTGTTGTGCTACACGTTGTTTATGTGACTGTGTACGGTCAATGCAGTAAATATTTGGGTCAGTACAGCAGCAGGCAGAAATTACTACTTTGAATTTGGGTCATCGAATTTTCTCCCTTTATTCTTCAATTCCTTCTTTTACTGCTCTCCCTCAACGTCTTTTCCACCTTTCTCTGTGCCAACAACTTTTCTTCTCTGCTGGAGACAATATTTCCCCTAAACGAAATACTACCGTGTGACATACTCCCACAAACAAGCGGCGCGCACGGCGCACTCACACACATACACATGGCAGCGATGAACACAAACCATCCCGAAAGAACCATGTCGTCATTCATACAGGAGTCCTGTTATCGTCAAGGGGAGACGGAGAGAGTTCTCTAAAGAGGAACAAGTTCAAGAAACAGGAAACCGACACGACGACAACGCAAACGCAACGTGTAAATGTGTGGCTCTTGAAACTCTTTTTTTTGCGTACTACCACTCCAAACTTTCTCAATTTTTTCCAATTCAATTCTCTTTAGTCCGTCCGTAAAAAAAAGTTGGGGAACTGTACCTTGCCTCTCGGACTGTTTGAAAAGTCGTAAAAATGTAGTGTAGTTATTAATAGGCAGTTTTTATACCTGGCTGTTTTACCAACTCGGAGCTCCCATTTCAACATCGCCGCAAACCGGTAGACAACCCGGCCAAGGAGCATTCTTGCAAAAAAAAAACTCTACAACATATTATTCATACATGCATACCTACATAGCGAGCGGATACATACGTATGGTGCGTATCCTCCCTCTACCCAGAAGTAATTCGTTTATACTGCTTATAACTGAAAATAGGGTGATGAATAAATCATTGGGTTTGTTTTGTTACAGGAACATTAGCATAATAATGATGATATTCACCGTTTTTCGAACCTCTTTGTATGCATTGGCCACTCCCACCACTACTACAAGTACAACCACTACTCCCTATATACTTTTTTTGTGACTATGACATTCAAGAGTCATTTAATATTTAATAATAGCAACAATAATCAGAAATAAAAAGAAAACAAAAAAATCCTAATATAACCCAGTGTCTTTTGTAATGCTCACGAGCGGCGACATAACGACGACGACAACAACGAATTCAATAATGAGGTCAGCAATAGATTATAGCGATAGATTGAATATTACACATATATCCTCACAATTCACGATACTCTCTACAACCCTATTTTTCAATACTTTTATCATCTAGCAAATCTAGCAACATACCTGGGTAGTGTGTGTGTGTGTGTGCATGTCGTAATGACGGCATGTAAAAATATGATTGTGTTCGTATGTATAACACATATTGAACTAGAAATCGTTCCAAATCTAAATATATAGGTATCAGAACGCTCGTGTTCTTGTTATTATTGTTGTTGTGGTTGTTGAAGGACAAACATTACTGCACACGCAGGTAGTAGTTTCATCATCCACAAGTAGTACAGTACCGCACCGTTCTCATGTCTTTTAACCCTGAAGATGAAAATCACATAACCCCAATACAAAAACAAATTAAATCGGGAGCTTTTAAATTTGCAAAAAAAAACGACAATAATGATGGCTGCACATGTAGGCAAACATCCATGTCGTCAAAATAATAAAGTGCTGTTTAAATGCTTATTTTCCCGATAAAAGGCTTTCTAATTATTTTGCAGTTTTTTTACGCTATTGCAGGTTACCCCAAGTTTTATGAACGTTTTATTCACATGACACTATCAATGGATATTCAGTGAGCGTTTTCCATGTTTAATTGAGACATCCTTAAATTAGTGACAGTAACTGTGGTCTGTGGTAGTTAAAATTGCGTGCTTCTCAGGTACATTTTCTTACCCCGGCAGCTAATTACCCTGCGTTTCAATCACTTTTTTATGTGTTTTTTTCTAATAAACCTGTCACTATCAAAGTTATGACCTGGTTTTGTGGCGATTCCTCATTAAGTACATAATTTTTTCCTGAAAACGACAACGCATCAACACCCACTCCTTGTCGTAAAAACCGTTTTATTGTCATCAAATTAACTATTTATTTGTTGGCCGTGAAGAGTATCAATTATTTACGGAATTGTCCACAGCTTTTATAATACTACGCAAAAAAATATCTCTATATGCCTACGCTGTTATACTGCGCAGTATTTCATTTAACGGTATTTTGTTGAGCAATAATATGAATTAAATATGACCACAGTACCGTGAACAATAATGAATTCCTCTTTCACAGATGCGATTTTAAAGTTTCTACAAATCACGATTTTAGTATGACACTTGACATTTGTGACCATTCCACGCGTCAGTCCCCCTTCAAAGCTCATGCCCCAAAGTTGAAAGTATAATATCCCCTTTACCTCCGTATTTAATTAAAAACAACTGTTAATTTTCTTAATCTTTCCTCCTTCTTACATAATACTTACTGATTGTAGGACGTTGTGATAGCAGTTGCCTAAGTACAACAACAAAATCACCTCTCTGCAATTTGTTTCCTCGCTTGCCAGGCTACACATATATTATACTGCCTGTTTTTTTCTCTAAATTGGCATCAAGTACCTAAAATTAAATCAGCAACACGACAACAAAAAGATATTACGATGATAACGAGAAACGAAGCAATTTGTTAGCATTTAGCAACGCAGATAAAATAAAAAGTACCTTGCCTTGCCTTACACACACCAACACAGACACATACACTTGCACTTGTCTGAGTGAGTGAGTGAGTGAGTGAGTACCATTACGCACACAACAAGAACCTTCCCTATTTCAAAGTTTTGTATGAAATTAACCTGCTACAGTGTGATATTTTTACGAGCCTTTTTTATGTAATGTCTCTCTTTCTCATTCTTCTCTCCGTCCCCATCTCCCTCTCTAATGAGAGTGCAAAGCGAGCAGTAATGTTGGTAGAGGTAGTACTCATGCACATGCATAGGTAATTTTGACATGAGTGAGCCTTTAAAATTGCCTTTCCGTTTGCGCCTCTCCACCTATTTGTGTTATTTAAAAAAGAAATAAATTGAACCCTTTTAGTAGTAATGAGGTATACCTATTATGCCTACCATTACGTGTGTATAAAAGCAGACAAGCATGCCACGCACAGCAGGCCACAAAAGCAGCTAACAAGTACAATTAGAGGTATACAAAATGTAAGCAGAAACGGATAGAGAGAGAGAGAGAGAGAGAGAGAGAGAGAGGAAAGGGAGAACGCAAGGTCTACCTTAATAATAATAATATTGTCATTATTATCATCATCATTTATATATATTATGTAAGAGCCGGGGAGTTTTTTTCTTTACCTGTAATAGTACTAATCTGCAAGTGGAATGCTGCTAACTAAGTACTTTGGCAAAAATGTACAAATTGAAAGTGAAAAGTACCTCGCGGGTTGGAATTTTTGCAACGGTAATAATAACAATAAACAGAAGCAAAAGCTGCTCTCGGTTTGTTGATGTGTACCACTGGTGCTTATCATCATCAATAAGGACCTAATATCGGCGGGCTTATTGTTTTGATGATCTCTGCTGCTGGCAAGTATATAAAGTATGGTTGGTGGTGATGGTGTGATATATGTATGTGATGCTGTTGAAGAGGTGTATGCGCACTACACGGTAATAAAAGTGTTTAATAGGAATAATGCATGCATACAAGCAAGCTCTCGTTTAAGATGCATTCCCTGTTTTTGTGAAGGGTGAATTACTTAAGTTAGTTTGGTACTTCTCCATTTTCATAGCAGTATAAAAACGTTCTCTCTTTCAGCAGCTTTAAAATTGCAAATTCCGTTACTTATTTCTTATGTAGTCTCAGTCCTTCATTTGTTATTCAATACGCCATGATTGCATTCCATTGGCGGAATAAAAAAATGTAATTATGATGATGATACTTTTATTATAAGTGCTAAAAGGTATTTAAAAGTGTAATTATATAATAAAATGTTATTGTTTACAAAAAATGATGTGTGAATTGAGAACGCCGTTATTGGTACTTTTTTAGCTTATGGCTACCACACAAAATCAAAGGTGCACACCTTGTTCACTCTAAATACTTTTTACGTATATTTTGAATATACCAACTCATACGACGACCGGACTGGTGCTAATTTAAGTGTATTGGTTACTTTAAATGATTCAAGTCGTTCAACACCAAACAGCAACAGCAACACATGTAAAGTAATACGTAAAATCATACACGATTTTTCATACAGCAACCTGTCTCTTATGCTTGAAAACTCGTGACTCTCGATGCTCACACCCACCACAAACAGCCAACAGTGTTCATAGTAATTACGTATGCAACATTGCAACTGCAACTGCGCGCCAATGCAAGGCAACTACGCGATGCAATGCTGATGAGACAGAGAGAGAGAGAGAAAACACAAAGGCGTTTTACAACAAATGAAAAACAGAATAAATAAGATTAAGTGAGCTATTTTTTTAAATGCATACTTATCAAAGGTCTTTGAAAGTACGTATTTCCCTTCAGTCTTTTTAAAGGCTACTACGCAGTACGCACACAACATGTTATAACCTGCTACATTTTTTTTCATTTCGAGAACGCCGTTTATTAATAACATATTAAAAATAGCGATGACTACTTCTATCGTAATATGTCATTTCCTTTCCAACAGCTATCCCTCCAACCTCGCGACGCGTCATAAAATCTTAGTATAAAAAATAAGGAGAATACTAGTAGTAATGAGTAATGACATAATGACATTATAGACACTCATATGCACACGTCTTGTTCATGTTAATCATCATCACTGCGCAGAACAACTTTCCTTGCTTCATCATCATCATTTATTGAAGTTGCAGTTATCCCAGCTATTCAACCATTACAACTATTCTCATAACTCCTCATTACCTTAAAGGCCCTATAAATAAACCCTGTTTGTTGTGCTGCTGTGCGCACGCTAAAATAGCGACTCACTTGAAAAGGTACATTGAGTAGCTGTGTCTCTCTCTTCTTGTAAGACAATAACACAGTAATACTCTCTGACAATGTTATTATATGAAAAGATTACACGATATTTACATTTCATTTTTATTTTACTTTTTTATGTAATATCCGTTCCTGCCTCTGCTGCACAATTGTGCAGCCCACATCTTCTGGCTGACAGAGCAACTGAGAAGAGGACAACGAAGAAGAAGAACATCAAGATGAGAGTGAGAGAGCTAAACGCTGAGAATTAGGTCATGGTGTATAATTTCAGTTCTATTTCCGCATGCATAGCGACGTCCTTTCCTTTCTCTCTGTTGGACGCTAAAAGCTAGTATAAAGCCGTGTAAATAGAAATACTTGCTTCTGCCGCCAACACCAACATAACCATCGTAACAAAACTAGTAACCACCACGACTGCTGCACTGTCCTCTTGTTGTTATGTCAAGTTAAACTGATGAAGATGATGATGAAGTAGAATGATCATGATCACCAGGGATTTCTAGGAGTTTTACATGCACACAAGCCTGACTTTGTGCACACACACACAGGCCCTGCTGAGTGAGGATGACGATGATAAGGATGATATGATAATGGGTACGTTATTCAAAAGTTTGTATGAGATTTGTTCTCCGCATGTAATATGACATGTAGGTAGTACTGGGCTAGTCTTTTTGGAGGAGTAGTACAACTGCTATTACTGGCTTGTTAGGTACGTAAAGTAAAAGGCAAGCCAAAAAAATCAGTCCTACCAGCAGGTCGGCAGAGCAGCAACATCAGCAAAGATGCATAAAATGAAAAACTGAAAAGAAGCAACAACCCAGTGCATTTATATGTGAAAAGGATTGTGTGTGTGTGCTGTGCTTTCAAAAGATCTTTTTTTCTCTTCCTCTTCATTTTTACAGGTTTGTGAGTAAAGCTGAGATACATATATTGCATACGTCCAACTTACTATGTTACCATTTCCTGAGAAAAAGTATACAAGTACAACAACTCATCTTACACCATCATCCTCCGCTCCTTTTGCCTGCGCCTGTATGTTTAGGGAAAGAAGCCAAAAAAGAAGAAAAAAGAACAAGAAGAATGGATGCATACATGCATGTTTGTATTTTGTGAAGAGAGTCTCTGTGAGATGATGATCAAAATGAGGATTGAGGATGGTGAATGAATGCAAAGTGAAATAGAAAGGGAGGGAATATCGTATACCTACGACGACATGCTCACACATGCCACCACTAACTCCACACGTTCATACATTGCAAGTAGAGACAGAGAGAGAGATGAGATGAGAGAGAATTGCCGCATAAATAGAGAGAGAGAAAAGGACTTTTTGTGGAGTAATGTTGCAAGCCCAACATGATCATCATCACAATCACCATCTTCCTTTAACTAGTATGTAGTTACCGTGAAGAGACCGAGTTGTAGCAGAGGCAGAAGCAATGTGGCAAAAATGTGGAGAATTGTATGAGAATGGGAAGCAAGAAGAAAAGCAATTTTAACTCTATAGCTCAATTTTATTCTTCAGAGAGATGTACCAGTCTAGTAGTAGAAGTAGTGCTACTAGTAGTTTATGTAGTAGATGTAAAGTAATCGCAACGTATTATGTAGCATGCAAGTAAGTGGTGTGTGTATGTGTGTGTGTGTGTATGTGATGATCATGACGATGATGATGATGGCAAGCAAGCCCTCTTCTAGTACTATTTTTTTCACGCAGCAACAACAGCCCCATATTGCATGGCCAATGTGTAAGTGTGCAGTCCTAGTCCGTCTAGTTTTTACTGCTGTCGTATCCATGAGGAAAAGAGAGAAGAAAGCAAAAGAGGAGGAAAAAATCCTCAAGGGAAACTTTTTGGGTGCAGCCAGCCACCACCACCAACAATAGAAGAAAAAAACGGCAAAAAAAAAGAAGTTGTACAAGAAACAGTACTACTACCACTACAGAATAGTACTACTACTGGTGGTACCCACTGTTTTTCCTCTACCATTGTATTATTTAAATAGTTCAATAACTCTTCCAATACTGCTACAAAAAGACGACGACACCGCCACCAGAAATACAAGATGTTAGTAAAGTCGACACACACACGCATACACACCCGTTTATTATGGGAATTTGTAAACTCTTTACTTTTAAGCCTAATTTTTTTCGTCCCTTATCTTCCTTTCTGTGTGACTGTTGGTCTGCATTCAGCCTGGTGGTGGTGATGTTGTATGCTCTGTGCTTGAATTGTGTACCGTACAACAACCACACTGCCACCACATCTACTGCATATTTTTAATTTTTTTTTGCTAAACTTAAAACATGCATGTGTAACAGTTTTTTTGGTAAATACTGCAACTGTGGTAGATTTTTCTGCTGTGGTGTATAAAAAGTACAAGGAGCTTTTTACTGTTTTATATTATTATAGCCTTGTTGCTTCTAGGTATACAGAGACTTATTATATTTATTATTGGTATCATAAAAATGATTATTAAGCTTGTACATTGTTACCTAAGTACCAATGTTCATTGTAAAGAGTTGTTGCAAATTGCCAAGATGCTTTTGCAAGTAGCACCCCTACACACACGATAGGTACTCGTTTACATAAAATGAATATCAGGACATCAGGAGGAGGTAAGAAAGAAGGAGGAAGAAAAAGCAATGCCACCGTCGTCATCGTCGTCAACATTATTATTATTATTATTATCAAGTAAGATGTTAGTGCTGTCAAAATAATTTTTGTGATGTTGCTGCTTTTGCTACTACCAACATTACTATTGTGCTTGGCATGAAGAACAGTATGGTTGTTGTTACTGCAATAAAGTTTCAGCAGCAGAAGGACTTATGCGTTCATACAGAACGGATATCCCATGCCAACCAGGCCTGCCTGCTAGAAAGCGACAGTAGTAGCAAAAAAGGACACTCATTTAATAACTTAACAAAACGACAACAACGATGTCTCTTTTTTTTACAAAAAAATGGATGTATTTCCATTTTGTTCCTTTATTTCGTTTTTTTTTTTGCTACACATTTTTATATCCTTTTGCAGTGATTTTTTCCCTCTCATATGTTATGGGGCTGTCTCTCCCTTGAGACATTACTGAATATGGTTATTGTGGTGATCTGCCGTTGCTGACGGGGGAGTGTGTAATGCAAAGTCATACATACTCCACTCTCACTACTATCATTATTATTATTATATTTTTATTATTGCTGTAGTAAACTACTGACGACTGACTAAAAAAAAGTCGCGCAGCAGACAAAGCAGTGCAGTGTGTGGCGGTGAATATGACGACGATGATAACGATGACGTTGCGGCGTTTTTGCTGCTACACTACTAGTGCAACTCTGATTGTTGTTGTTTTTACATCTCTGTGTGTGTGTTGCTGTTGTTATGATTATTACACACTGCCTTTTTATTACTATTATTAAAGAATCACAGGATGATGATGTCGGTCGACGATGATGACGGCACTATGCAAAAAGGCAATAGTGCACATATGTTACTTGCACACAAACACTCTCTCCTCCCTTTCTCCCTCTTTCTTTATGGGTGATATAAATAAATAATAGGTATACGTAACAGTAGTATCACACAGCCGTTTCGTGTACAGATGATGAGGATGAATGCAGAATGCATAATAATATGACTGTTACGTCAGAGGGGTTATTTTGTCCCAAGAGAAAAACATATGTTTGAAGAAATAACATAGGTAGAAAAAAAATCAGGCGTACTTTTTTTAGAACGCT
Organism: Callyntrura guangdongensis; assembly: GCA_027744295.1. Taxonomy (NCBI): domain Eukaryota; kingdom Metazoa; phylum Arthropoda; class Collembola; order Entomobryomorpha; family Paronellidae; genus Callyntrura; species Callyntrura guangdongensis. Next base: position 10,756 of record JAHZNB010001259.1, read on the forward strand.
CTTCCGCCCCTGTGAAAAAAAATTTACAGAGTATCAAATTGGATCAACACTGAGCAGCTCACTTTACATAATGTGTGTATATTACGACATAAATTTCATATTTTTGTAGAAATGAAATGAAACGAGGATTATGTTTTGATTATGTATTTCCTATGATAAACTCGATCAAAATCTTTCCCTTGAGCATCCCACGCTGTACAAATATTATTTGCATGTACCCAGTTCCGTTTTTATTATACTGTATGAATTAGTCGTGCTCATGAATGCCCTCGATTTATCCCATGCTAAACAACGACAATGGGTTTTCAGCCGTTGCTGCTGCTGTTGAATGCATAAAATATTAAAATTTCAAGATCCGTAGTAAGGAAATGCACACACTCAAAAAAAGTTTCATACACGGCCTTCTTCTCCCTAATATCCGGCTGATGCGTTCAAAGAACAGGCAAGGACAGATCAAACCATCAAACTATGTTATTACATAAACTAGTACACACGGTTTCCCATTTATAATTTTTTGTTAGCTACCATTCTGGTCCTCTTCATAAATATCCTCGTATTCATCGTTCATCGTTCATCATCCTCAACATCATTGATCGGCCTGCATACATAATAAATACACGAT
>JAHZNB010001260.1:0-15812 GCA_027744295.1 Callyntrura guangdongensis
CATTCGGCAAGGGTTTGAGGCATTTGTGTACCAAATCTCAGGTTAATTGGTAAAAAGCTGTAAAAGAAGAGGGAGGGAACCGTATGATGGATGGCACGTATGATGACAGGGAGAATATTAAATTTGATAAGTTACCAGAGAAAACCAGTTTTTGTTGTGCTATCACTAGGAATCGAAACCGTAACACTACGAATAAAGTACAACGAAAACTAGACCAGCTCGTTGCACCAGAGAATGAGAATGGCATAGATTCTACAACTGTGGACTAATTGTAAGTAGTAAGTAGCATTCAAGGTTACAATATCTGAAAGTCTTTATGTTACAAAACTAATCGTAAGTGTATATTAACGTTACCATTAAAAACGTCCATCACGATGTACTTGATTATATTAATATACACACAATACACACACGCACCCGATGGAATGGAAAAATTTGATTTTCAGGTAACTATGAACTGCTATATAGCAGGATTTATTCATCATAAGTAATAATTGTACAATTACGGCTTAATTACGCATACACTTATTTAATTGAGTTGTTGTGTTACATATATTTACGTTGTTTATTAAGGATCTCTTAAATCCTGTATAGAAATGGTCGTCGTGTCTGATCCTTTTGTCCGTCCGTCCGCCCGTCCCCAGATTTTTGTGTACGCTCTAACATTTGAAGGGAAACAAAGTTTCAAATTCTGTTTACGCCAATAGATAGGTATGGACCATAGATTGCTCGGTCAAATTGGAAAATGGGCACAGGGGGTCAACGGGGGGTCAAAGCTTGAAGCTTGGCAACGGGGTCAAGCACGTCCAAATGAGCTTAAACTCGGTAAACAGGTAGTTCTTATTCACCTAAACTAGTATAGCAAATTTTTATTCGAAACAAAGGGCCCCTATAACCTACAGAGGTCACCAAAGGTCAAATATTGTTTAGCCCATAAATCCGACACGGTTAATCCGTTTGGGATGGGGTTTTCGACTATCGACTAACAATGACAAGGGATATAACATACGTTAACATGGCATGTCTCTGACTCCCACCCCTTGGGGTGGAAACAAGAGACCCAATTAATTTTTCTTGACTTTTAACATGACAACCATGACTCAAATTTGGTACACATATATCTCGTTAGTACTTAATATAAGAGTGCCAAGTTTGAGCCGGATTGGTTGACAACTGTTGTCTTCAGGTAGGGCCAAAGTTCAATTTATTATCACCATTACTACTACAAAGCAGTAAGAGATCCTTTACGACATCGCTTGAATGGTTTATATTATACAGGTATTATAATGACAGTGCTATATGTTTTTATGTACTGATGCCACTGATGATCGACTCCCTAGTAGTTTGTTTACCAATATTAGTAATAGCAAATTGGCTTATTTTTCCGTAATTTTCTAACACTACTTGGTTAAAGGAACACTACATGTATTATTATTTCACTGTGGTATGGCAATCCACAGGCTTTGTATCGTCATCAATTCATCATCATGACCACTGGTCACAAACTTTTGACTCATTGATAAGAGATTCTAAGAAAATCAAATAAAAACAATGCGAGGATAATTATTCAGAGAGACATGCATGTACGTCAGATTTTTTGCGTAGGCATGGCATGACAAAAGCCCATTTACAAGGGCAAATCTGCACTTTGGGGCTACGTGAGACTTTCTGTATTCACATTTTGGCTCTCCCACAACAACATTTACATGCTGGTATTTCCGTAAGTAGTAGGACGTTCGGTGCTTACACATTGATTACGACATGTATTCCATCTATTGACGGTGTATTGTGTGTTTAGTACCTACAAATAAATTTTCGAATTTCCTATTTTTACCCACGATTGGGTTCGCAAACATTTACATTTTGGAGTAATTAAGGAAGTTAGTTCCGCAAATAGATGCATATTATCAAGATATTCAGGGATTCATCCTAATTTCTTTTTCTCTTCTGCTAAACATTCCTTATGTCAGTTAACGTCTTTGGCAAATATTCCCGTGAATTTTCAATTCAACACTTTCTGGGTGTCTTTTGACTAATAAACTAATAACCACTGAATGGCTAAGTACTGTTACCCTGTACGTTATGAACAGTTGAACGGATAATGTCCCTTTTTGGAATGTACAAAGATCCAAAACACAGCATAACCATACAGCTAAAACCCAACTGACGCGTCATGTACTTCTGCTCACGTATGGCATCACGGCGCCGACAACATCCCAGCAGCACGTTGACCATTGATACAACGTATAAGAAGACCAAGTGATTCTGCAAAATTCTTTGCACAATACAAAACTGCTTTTTGAGAGATAGGCAAAGCTTTGCAAAATTGTAGCTACAAAACTACTGCTATGTGGAGCCTATCTACCCAACAAACAAGACGGCACAATACCTTACCGCTCCGCCGCCATCACAGCCACCGCTGCTGCTGCCATTATAGGAAGTGACAATCGTCAACAAAATGACATCCCTATACTCTCTACTACAAATAATAATAATAAGGCGTCATTTTTCGATTCATTTCCGGTGTTTTGGATCATGTACACTTCCCTGAACTTTACTCGTTTGAAATTACGTGGCAACATTAATAATAATAGACATACTGCACAAATGATTGGCGTTGTATCAAGCGGTGGTTTGTACGTTTTGTAGTAGACGTCTTGTTCATGACACGACACATATAATAATGACTCAAGTTGTGAGAGTACATCTTCTTTTCATGCCTTGGCGCGCTGCTGTCAAAACTTTTTTTTGTATTACCATTTTAATTGGCAGGAGGACAAAAGTGCAATAATTATTCAATATTATTTTTCTGTCAGGCAGTGCATGTTATACTGTGGGCATTCTGCGTGTGTGTAATAGGTAACTACGACGTGTAATGCGATGCGTGTATTGGATTTGCCTTGTAAACATTATGCTATTTTGATTACAATGTATTCTAAGTACCTTACTTACAATCCATGTAGCATTTCGAATCAGTCAAATCCATCCATACTCACCTAGTTCACGTATATGTATATTGACGACTTGAGGACTATCCAGTGTTTTGCTTTAGTTTTCAATCGAAACAATTATTTTCGCGTTTAAAAACACAAACGACGACCCAAGTTCATTTTATGTTTGGCTAATATATAATCTACATTGAATATAATCGCGGCGCCCCTGCAATGGTATGTGATGGTTAGGTGTATTTACAGTGTATATGACCTTATTATTCTTTCACTGTCCAGGTCCCGTGGTTTTGTTTACTATCGATCAGCCTGTTTAATGAGGTGGTGTGTCTAATGAAAATTAACCGTTGAACGGTTGAACGGCTCAATTTAAATTCACTTTCACGCTTTTCTCATTGAAAATCGGCACTATGAAAAGCTGGACTGTGAACCGACCTTGACCCGGGTGCCCCACCTAGATCTCTGTTGCAGCGTTGCTATTCCGTGTGGTTGTACTGCACATTTTACTTACGTCATCCATACATATCAGGACAACTTCAAGTTTGTAAGGTTGTTTGAGGGTATCCCTTTTGCTGTTTTCAGGCAATTTCCTGTTGGGATGTGCAGAGATGAGCAAAGATGCACACTAAAATTGCGTTCATAGTTACCTTAGGATAAATATCTGTATATTGTAGAAATAAAGTATTGTAGTGAAATTGTGGCTAGTTTGTCTTGAATCCACCAATCCGGTTCATTGAACTGTACGTACCCAAATCCTCATGAAGCCTGGAATCTCCGACTGAACATTGATGTAAAGAGCCAGTGACAATAAGCAGTGCCAAGGTCACTGTATGTGATTAGGAAATAACAATAATTCATAAATTCTTGTACATGCCCACCAAAAATGGCATCCTGTCAACTTTCAACAATTCAACAAACAATTAATCTTTCAATATCTGGACTAGCTTTTTCACGTATTCCCAGATGGAGGCTCTTAACTTGAACCAAACGCAGTCTCTGTTGTGAGGGTGTATTGTATAGCGTGGCAAATGCACAAAATCATTCATCATCTTCATCGTCAAGATTATTAGCGTGCCTCTATTTGTCATCCATACGTTATGGATATTTTAGAGAGCGCCTCAAGTAGCTATTTACATGCCGTGCACCTGCTCTTGTACCTAAACAGCTTTTTTTGCTGCTTTATAATTTAGGAGCTCGTATCTGATCAATCCCTGAAGTGGATAATGTTTAAAGCTCACTTCCTGATTGTTCGCGATCAAAGGAAGGAAGGAAAACACTGTTCAAAAAATGATCATCTGTGAGTGATCAAGCAATGACTCACCATGCTACCCAAACAGTCATTTATTTAATGGGTTGTACCTGTGTACGGTATGCAGTAACGTACGCGCAGTAAAAAATAAATAAGTGGCACTCGCTGCCTAAATTATTTGGATGGACATTACAGATTATAATGGATGGTTTAATATTTTTCCACTTTAGAACCATGAAAATTTAGATATACTATAAAGCTATAAATAACCCATTGATAACCGACATAAACATCTATACTACTTAATTTTGTTCTGGGGTCTTGATAAGCTCTTCAACACAGTGCTAGTGTAATAGGATGTTTAGCTTCTTCCGTTTAAAAAAGTTTTTAGGCGTAAAACAATCAAACTTTTTGAACGATGCAAAAATTGTCAGTCAAGGTTACATATAATAGGTAAGTGCCTATAAGCACAAATTGCTTCGAGTCTTGAATGTGATGGGGAGTTTGATGATGATAATTATTAGACAGATTTGTTTGTTGGTAATGTACACTCGGTTCCATAATAATACGCATGCTCTCTTTTTCGTAGTACTCTATCTGAATAGATTATGTACAAACATTACAATAAGACACGCGTTATTTCACTGTCACAAAAAGGGTAGTCAAATTGTAGGCTAAACATCGTGGGATCGCGTAGATGAAAACAATCCAATATCATTGTCAGCGTACGAATTTGTTGACTGGTTTCTATGATAGCTGAAATTACGTTTAAAAAATTTTTGTTCAAAATTACATGGTACGCAACACAACGCACAAAAGTTGTTATTGTTGTTGCTGTTATGATAGTTCCGCCAGAAAAAGCGAAAGACAGTAAAAATGTGTAATGGAAAGGAACGATGAGCACAATTATTATGAAATTATTTACTTGCCAAGCTTTCCGTTACAACGTCAAAGTACTAACAGTATTCTAGGAACTTCTTCCCGTCACTGAAAATTGTTAACAAGTTTAAGGGTTTTTAAACGAAAGTAAGAAATGTGTACACGACACAACTTCAAAACGTGTTAATTTTGGCACGTGGTCCGTCATTTTTTTCAATTATTATTGATGTACTTGTGTGTTTGATTGTATTTACGCTACACTCTAGGTAACTTACACAAATTCGCAAATAATTGGGTTTGTATCAATTCTTATCCATATAACTTTGCACATTTTTTTATCCTTTCAACTCTATTAAGCCTTTTGGTGCGTGTGTGCGTGTGAGTCATCTGCCGCCGTGTGTAGTTGACGTGTTGATAATTCCCCAAACGTGTAACGGATGTGTGACAGGGAAACAACTGAACGGTTACTAGTCACCGTGATTAAAAACGGACAGAGTTCTGATTGTATGTTCGTCAGAGTATTGAGTATCGACAAAAAAACTAATTATTTTTTAATGTAAATTTGACGTTTTCTTGGTCTACACGATACGGTTACCAATTGATTAAATGTAAGAAAAGTTACTTAAATATTACATACGGAAGTTTGGTGTCTGGTAATACTACATATTTTTTAAACAGTCGTTAAACTGGGTTAAATTCTACTTCATATGTTTTATTGATTATCTTCCATCAACTTGGTTCTTTATGATATATTGGTTTAACAGTTTTACATCCAGATAAATTTCATTTTATAACATAATTTAATGTCTAATATAGAAAAAAAAATCGTTCGCTTTCGCTACCTTCGGATATCCTGATTAGCTCCGTTAAACTTTAGAACTTGATATTGTGAAGGTGGTGTTGATTTTCGATGTATATTACGTACCAATGTATACATGCATATTTATGCCAAATGCCAAGAATGACGCATTATGGCTTACTTAACGCTTTAATTTATTCATTCCTTCATGTGAAGCCAGTTTCGATGTAAAATCTAACACATTTCGATATATAATAATCACTGCATTTATTTCATAATAAAATTGTTAAGTTCAGTCATCAGTAAATTTTTTTTAGCACGGAATCAAAAAAATAGTAAAACTGTTGGAACTGCTTACTCGTTTAACATAAACAAAACATCATTTAAAAAACGTAGAAATTAATTCAGTCAGGAACGTTTATGGGATTCTTGATTTTTTCTAAACATTTACAATTTTACTGGTTTAAATTAAAACAGAACCATTTCAAATTTTGACGATGTCATTTTGCCAACACCAATAAACCTGTAACAACAAGCATAAAACTTTGCCATCTATTGGCAATTGGCACGTGTTACGTTATGCGTATATATATTTACATAAAACACACGGTTGTTAGTCGTTTATGATAATAATAGCTCATACTGCACTGATCATAAAACAAAACCCTTTTTATTCTCCTCTCGGAACAATTATAAGAATAATTTCAGAACTCACAGAGCCATTTTTCCTGCTGTCCATTTGTGACTAGTTTTTATTTTTAGGGTGTGCTTGTGTATTGTAATGTCATTATTTTTCTTTCTGCTATCCCAGAGTCCCATTTGGATATCACTGTTTTGTATATGTCGGAAGCAAGGAATCAAGGCTGAAAATATATTTTTGCAGCGCGTGTAAACTTTAATATCATCAGAGAGAGAGAGGGATTTTGTATATGTCGGAAGCAAGGAATCAAGGCTGAAAATATATTTTTGCAGCGCGTGTAAACTTTAATATCATCAGAGAGAGAGAGAGGGAGGGGGAGAACAAATAAATTTGAGCATAAATTTTAGTTTTAAAACCAGTAACATTTAAATGAGTAAAAATTTAGTATAACATGGCACATCTATACATGTATATATTTATATTTATATATTTATTTGTATGTAATAAATGCATGTATAGTTTATAAGTTAGATTATAAGTTGAGTAGATGTGTATATCCCCTATTCCGTGTTATTATTATCCTTATTATAGGCTTTTGTTCAACCCAACTTTTTAAACACTCACACTACTACTTGTACTTGTGCCACTAGAAAGGGCAACAGCGGGAAGCAAATATGTAGTAATAGTAGGAATTGAAGCTTTTTATACTCCTTTGCCATTTGGCACCTTTCTTTTCTTTTTTTTTTGTGTTATTGTGTATTACTTATTACATTATTCTGTCTGCNATTGTGTATTACTTATTACATTATTCTGTCTGCTGAAATGGAGTTATCATAATAACATTATTATGCCCATTATCTATCCGTTTTATGACGTGCAAGGCATGCTTCAAGATATGACGACGATGATGATGATGATGATGATAATGATAATATTGATATTATATGTTTCAAGACACCACGTCTATCTAAATCTAACTGCTGCCGGGTGCTCTAGGCAGTGAACTGCTGTAGTAAATCACGGTAGCATATTCAGGAAGTTTACCTTGGAATGGCATGTAAAATCATCATCGTCACAGCCACTGCAGCAGCAGTGGTAGTAGTAGTGGCAGCAGTAGCATCAATACTTTTTTTTAGGCAAGAGCTCGATAATGAAGATCATGATCGTAATGATAATATTAATGGAAGTCAAGAAAAGGCTAACTAACTAAGTTGTCCTGTACAGAAGAAAACGAGTTTTGTACAAAACACAGTGCACACTCGACACACTACATGCATTTTGTTTAGGTACACCGTTCTAATGGGAAATGGCGACAAGCTTTACATGTAAAATGAGTGCTATTTAAAACCAAACTGTAATATTAATAATAATCTAACTTATTATCAGCAGTGCAGGATCACCAACATCAGATCGTCATTAGGTGTATATGTATGGCTAGTTTCATTTGCGAAGATTATTTCCTGCACTACTCTGTAGTCATTTTTAGTTCTTGGTCATTTTTGTTACAGCCTAAACCTTTTAAAATAGTCAGTATTTTTTAGTTGGCAGTGGTTGCAAACTTGCGTGTTGGTTGTAAAATTGCAATTTCTAAATTAAAACTAGTTTTTAGGTGTAAATGACGTTGAGATCTAAGACGACATGTATGTAACATGCTTCACTTTCAAATACCGTTGTCTATCGGGTTGATTTAATTATTGTCCTGTAGAACCCATTAAAACTGGATGGACCGAATTGCAATGATTGAAGATCGTGTTCGTGTGTGTAACAGGGTGACGAGAAGAGTACTTGAAACACAAAATCTCACCGCAAGACACGATAAATCGTAAACAAAAGTTGGGGAAAGAATCTTTGTAGATAGGGGAAGGATTTTGATGATGGTGAGGCGAAATAAATCTCTACCTCTCTCGCTATCAGGAAATCAATGACCTTTTGCTTGTTTGGAAACGAGACAATAATACTATACGCACACATGCTTCCACATACGCGTCCAATTCATACAGACTAACAATATTAGAAAATGCAAATAAAATGTGTATATGGTATACATAGTAATCAGCCAGTGATCTTGATTTCTTCTACCCACTGCCTAATTGAAACCTTCAAGTTATTTTGTTTCTTTTCCTTCGCTTCCTAAAATCTTGTGTGGTGGTGGCGTCAACTGCTGTGCTGGAAATGGAAATCGTTGAATTAGCCAAGTTAAGCTCGTCAACTGCATTAAGGTAGGTATGCATGCTGAAACTCACGTAATGAAAGTGCAGTAAACTTTTAACTTTTGACGAAGTCTGTTATCGATTCTCAAATAAGCACACAAAGTAACACAATCTCTCCTTGACAATAAGCTAGTGTGTGGGTAGAGCTAAACACACATAAACACACACACACACACACACGCAGTACAACTACAATGATCATTATCTACCTCTCATTTTCATCTCTTTAGTAAGTCAATTAAGTCAATAAGAGTAACAAGCAGCATCACCACAACGGCAGCACAGATGGAAAGATAAATGCAATCTGAGAACAAGTGAAACTGTAGAAACTCAAGTAAATAAATACTTTGACCGCGGTGCATGGAAAATGAAATTACTCTGTACTCACTTGTAACCTGTCTACACTCCAAATTGCCTACTTTTTAAACGTCGTTCGTTTCAATGAACTTGAAAGTTCAATAATCATATTGCGTCATCATAATCGTTATGCCTTATCATCATTGACAGATAAGGATTTGGATAATATCTATTCAAAGTTTCATTATCTCATTTTATTTCCAGAGGTAAGCGGTTCAAATCTGAAAAATAGGTTTCATTTCCAGCTGGAAAAAGGTCGGCCGCACAACTCGTCATAAAAATATTGGCAATCGCTGTTTCGTTTAGCAAAAAAATGCACCACACGATATCATTATGAGGGACTAATGTTTTCCCTCTTTTTGCATGCCTGTAAAAAGCTGAAAACATTAATAATCGCTCATTCATTGGCAAAAAATAGGCAGTGTGCCTGTCAAGATGAATACCTCTATTTGTGTTAAGGAACAAAACAAAGGATTGTAAACTTATGAAAAAGACAAGTCAATATCCATTTTTTTCTTCGTCTTCATCATCTCTTCATCTGCTTCATAAAGTGTGTACTAATTGCACTGCTTTGGTCACCATCACCATCACAAGGGATTTTGTTTGTTTAACATGTTGGGAAATTGTTACCAAGACTCATAAAAGTAGTGCAAAAAAGTAGGTACCTATTTATCTGTTATTACTGTTATTATTATGAATTGAGAGATGAATTGAACACACCTTAACCATAAAACATTTTCCGCAAAAATGGTACACTATTTTTACTTCTGCTGCTGGTCGTCCTATTTTTACGCTAGTTCATCATCATCATCATTGCCATATTATTAGCATTATTCGTCCTGCTATGCCCTGTGTGTACATTGCCATTTACCATGCCAATAATAATATTATGCTCCCTGTTAAACGTTAACATTACAGCACTCTAATAAAATATGTGTGCATTACAATGATATGAAAATGAAATATTGTGGAAATGGAACAACGTTGCACAAGATTGGAGAAGGAATAAAATCAGCCATGTGATGTGTTTGTAGGCATGTACATAATATGTTATACTTGTATGTGTCTTAACTAAAATATCATAGCGTCTTTGAGAAATTACCTTCTCTGCGAGAGCTAAGCGTAATATCAGCACACAAAAGTGATGATAACCTAGTAATTTATGTGACCTCTATCTTTTAAGGAACTTACAACAAGAGTTGCACTGAAAAAACGTCTATTAAGTCAATAAAACCTTTAGATATACATCAAAAACAAAGTTACAGGCATGTCAAATGTGTGTGAGCACAATTTACTAAATAGTCGAGCTGGCCAAGCATATTACAATAGCATTCACTTAACAGGTAAGGAGTATAAAGTAGCACCTTGGGGCTGCTTTATATCGTTACCACTCAAGCCCAGCATTTTGATGAGATTAGCAGGAGCTGTGAGAGTCAAGGAAGACAAAAATGTGATTATTGGCCAGTCCAACAAAAAAATCTGTCAACAGGGTTAAAAATAAATAAATTACGGAAAGAAAAATCTAACAGGTGGATTAGTTTCTAAGCAAAAGGAATATTTTACGAGTGACTCTGGCGCTATCCTTACAGGTCTTTTGATGGTCATCCTCTGTAGTTGCTGCATTGCACGTAAATATGAAATGTACTTCATAATCAGGGATAATGTGGTTAGCAACATGACAAGATAACAGACCCCAGGCATGTGTGTATTTTCAGGCTTATCTCAAACAATTTTAAAAAATGCACCAAAGGAAAACTTTTTTTGTTGCCAATGAGAAAAAAATTAGATGCCCTGTTAAAAACATTACTTGACATGGAATCAAAGTTGTTTCTTCGGGTTTCGGGTATAATACTGACTTGAATTTAACATAACATTATAATGCAATGTCAATAGCAACAGCAAAATATCTTTAACCGAGCTACGGAGATCTTCTCATTCTTGCCGAATGAATGTTCTACAAAAACATTGACAATGAATCCTACCTTTGCTCTTTATTTTTTTAAAAGCGTTTCACAATAATTACAAGCAGATGAGTTTACAGTTTGTCTATACTGATAGAAACATTGTTATTGTGAGTACATAAAATTCGTGTTTAAAGCTAAACTATTTGCGTGTTATTATTGGGTTGTCAACAGTTGACAGTAGGGGTCTCCAAGGACTCGCGATGACTACTCGACTAGATTGTCATGGAGTTGTTATGGCAACTAGGCAAATCAGGGAATACAAGGGGCAAATATTTTTCTACTTTATGTTCGATAATATTTTCGATTGATTGTTTGAAGGTACATAGTTGTAATTTAATGATGACACTTTCATCTCTCAGCATCAATAAAACCGCCATCGATCATGTTTAGGAATAGCGGTACAGCTATCTCAACCATTAAATTTGATTGATGGCTTTATATTAAAATGTATGCAGGATCGTACCTCACCCTGCTGCAGTGTTGCAGGTAGATTTTTTAATAGAGTACAGTTGATATTAACAAGTGCATATCAATATTTTATTACAGTGATGTTACAATAGCTACAAGGCAACTACCGTTAATCAATATAAACAATGGCAAGTAAATAAATTATGCATTAACTCTCTAATTTGTAGACTATAGAAAAGTATTTACTCCAGTCATTAACCGTTATTTGGACGTACTCCCTGTGGCGATTTTAAAGGATTATTTTCGTGTTATCACAAGAAAGTTCGATTGTTTTCCGTTTTAGTGTGTAGCGGACAGCGGACTTGACGAGACTGGTTAAAAAATTGATGAAGGCATTCTTTTATGCCCGATTTGATAGAAAAGGACAAATATACATAAATTCACATTTTTTAAATGACAAAAAACAGTTCACTGAAAAGCTAGTTTGTTCGCAAAAATATCTAAAAAAAAAAAACAACAATAATAATTAAATATTCAAGGGGATTTCCCCAAATCTGTTTGACGTGTTGACATCAACACAGTACACGAATTTGTAATTATGCGACGACGGTGATAATGATGAAATCAATGACAATGTACGTACACTTGACAATGACGTAACAACCACTTTAATAAATGCACGTAAAATAAAGAAAATTTTCCACGTCTTCAAGGATTAAGGTGAATTAATAACCGATTAATAAGCAATTTGCATTAACTCTCGACTTATCAGTGAAAAAAATTGTTATTGTATTCTGCTGATCCAATTTGTTGATCTTGTAGTACTTGTTCTAAAGAGTATGTTTCCTCCAAACAAGGCACAATTTGTTTGACCACTGTTCTTAGTAAATAAACAAATTTAGAGAAGCAAGTTTTTTCTCAAAATCAATCCCGTTATCATTTTTCCCTTTCCAACGAAAAAAAATTGGTGATGCCAAGGATGATAAACTGCCCATTGGGAAAAATTTGCCCGCCGCGTTGCTTATTTCTGGTTAACAATGATTCATTTATGAAGAAACAAATAAATCGCTGCTGCGTTTGACAAGAACATGGATAAACTGCGAGTTCACGGGACACAAATTTTGGCACATTGTTTTTACGTATCCATCTCTCTCCTGGTTAGCTAGGTCGGCCTGTGTGTGGGAGAGGAGAGGACAGGGCGCGCAGGTTAAAATCAATTCCATTTTTGCAGGTCCCTATTTTACTAATTCATATGCGGTAGGTACAAACCTATACAGTCTAGGAATGTACCACGCTACTTAATGTTCGTATAAGCAGCCCTCGTCAAACTGTTTTGGGATTCCTGCATACAGACTGAATTAATTTGTTGCTACACACAATAACAATCCCAACTCCCTAAACGTTTACCTGGCCTACACCAGCACCACCTGATATACTTACAATCCACTGACCTAACAAAGTTATAACCATTCGCAGAAATCGTATCCATTGCGAAGTTTTTATCGCAAAATCCCTTTCAACAGAGATTAAATGATTATTTCCATCCCACTGCAAAATCTCGTCATTATGTAGTTGGATCGTCATCATCATCGTTAACGTCCTGAGTGTGCATGGACGAGTACTGCTGTGCTTACTACCGTTCTTTCATTGTAATGCATACTTAAAAGTCAATCAAGGGACTATAGGGACCATCACCAGTAAAATGGCAGTAGTAGTAGCAGGAGCATCATCATCGTCATCACTCTACTGTTGTTGTACAAAGTTTTTTTTGCCGAGATGCTCAGATTGCATTGTAAGATTTGCAAAAAGCCAGTTGACTCTTGACTCGTCGTAAAAGAAAAAAAGTAGCCGCAGCATTAATTTTGACTGAGCTACTGAATCAACAATGCGTACAACAATGCAAATGGCAACATAATATGTAACAATAATAATTGTTAGTCTTTGAGATTCTGTGGTGTTGTTGCAGTAGCGCCACAGTAAATGTCTGTGTGGTTGAAATGGTAGCGGTAGTAGTAGCGCTCGTTGGGACTTTTGTGTGGTGGTGGTGATGTTGGCTGGTGATACTCCTCCTCACTCGTTATTTTTTTGGCAGAGCACTGAGAATGTTAAAAGAAATCCTTGTTGATCATGTAGAATGTAGTAGTGTGAGATGTGTGCATACACACAAGTGCCCGTCCAAGTTGGGATTCGTGATAGACAATTATTATGTTATATTATGCCTTCTCTGACTGTACAACAGTGTAATGCAGTACACATAGCAGCAGCAACTTGTTAATTTTAATCAATTGTCTTCATTAAAATACGCACATCACCACGAGAGCTAACCTCAGTTGTAGTGGCGTCGTAGCAGCGGCACACGATTTAAACAGCAGTAGTAGTGTTACTGTGTGAACGTTCACTTTTAAAAGAGCCATGTAATATTTTGCCTGTGATCAGTTGACATTTTGAATTTGACTCGGATGCTGGTACATTATTCCTCTCACACCGTCTATCATCGTCAATATCGTCATCCTCCGTTCAAATTTGTGTTTCATCCTTTCAAAACCCACATTTTCCTGGGAAGTGAGTGAAACAAGCACTTTGTAGCTGGTGCGTCGCGTAAAAAAGCGTGACAGTGTAAAAAGTCACGACTCTTTTAACCTCGTCGTCGTCTTTAAAGTATTTCTTTTACGGTGTTTCAAATCTTCCTAGAAATTCACAACTGACTTCAAAGTTGATGGTAAAGTGAGCTCTAATTTGTCCTCGTGGGAAAGCAAGTTCAAGAGAGAGAAAATCTTTCAACCAATTTTCTATATTTATTTATTTTGAGTAAAGTTGGTTAGTGTTGTGCCTTCAAGCACCTTTTCGTAGTCCCAAGTTGACCTTTTGCTGCTCTGCAAGTAATTTTGTGTGTGTTAAGTTCCCATCTCTTATCTTGGCTAAAGTGATGTCGTCTTCGTAGCATAAAAGTGAGCAATGCGTGGGTAAAACGCTACTCCTCTGTATTCACCAATACCAAATTCATACCTTACAACTTGTAGCTTCACCCGGGTAATACAGCTAATACGGAAATATCAGTAATTCATTTATTCGTCCGATTTGTTATTTCCACCGTCCTTTTTCACTCATTCAGGGAAAGTATATTCGTAGAAGTAACTAACCATAAAAAAATTTAATTGGCATGCCTTTTTAAGGGTATCTTCTCTCTTTTCATACTCTTCAATGACTTACCTTCAACATGATTAACCGCTTCTTATACAAACCTTTATCATCTATTCCATCGTTTATTGATATAGTTTGTTGCTCTTTTTTCGGCCGATGGTGGTGATGATGATGCTACTGCTGTTGACTTAATTACGAAATGGGTTGTTTGATGTTTTATAAAAGTGGTTATGTAAATTTAGCAGAGTGAATTGAACTTTTATAGCGGTGGCGGCATCATCATCGTCATCATCACATTACCTATTTTAATCACACCAGCGGCATCGTTATTGCAAGGTTATGTTTTTTCGCTCTCTCTCTCTCTCTATAGCAAGGTTGATATCAATAAACCCGAATGAAATGTAGAGTAACAATGCGTGCGTACTAAAAAATTACTCACTTTACTCGTCGTCACCAACATCTACTTTTTCATCATCATCACATCGTGACCGCCACCCTAAAACTGTTTATTCTAAATCACCAGCAGTATTCTTTCTCGTCAATAAATAATAATAATAATAATAAATACACCTAGAGATATATTTTACAGGTTTTTGTTCCCCGCATCCGTAACAAGACAAGCATATACTTTAAAATGTGGAACATAAAAATGCCAGTAGCTAAAACAAAAAATTGGATTTTAATGATAAGACTAGTAACAAATTAATGTTGTCGTTATAACGTTGTTTAAAGTTGCGAGTATTTAGGACTATTTAGGGTTAGCGCAAATTATGAGCAGGCAAAATGCAAACAATGATCACAAAAATATTTAGTCATCAAAGTTCCATAAAAAAAGCACAAAGTAAATACGTAGACTTTGAGATACTCTGTATTTACTGTGGTAAATTATTGAATTCTCCAGTTGCCCCATCATTCACAATGTCATGTTTACATATTATGGCAATGAATTTTCGGTTCACATTCCAAATTTTGCAACATTCCAGCTATTCCTTTTTTTAAACTGCACGCATTTTGGTCTATTGTTGCATTAGATCTCGTTCTCCTCCCGTAACATTTTATGCGTTCCGTTGCATTTTGCCTCTTTGACTTATGCGCCACCATACCACCATCATCACCGCTCATTGCAAACTCTCTTTTTTGTTTGGTACATGGTGCCAAAAAGTAAAACTCGTAAAAAACTGTTGCAGCAGTAACAAAATCAACTTGGCTGACTACTC
>JAHZNB010001261.1:0-40176 GCA_027744295.1 Callyntrura guangdongensis
TCTTACCATCAAATTTGTATATGAACGGTAATTGACCCTAACAAAATAAATCAGTTGACGTGGAAGTTTCTTTTACAATTACACGTAAACTAATATCCATAAGTCACAACTAAATTTACATTTGACCGTACAATGATCTCAACATTTAGAACTGAAAATGTACTTTTTTCTTCGTGTACAAATATAAATACATACATTTAAAACGTGATACAGTTTTGAACAGTATGCATGGGATATAGACGAATTATGCCAGAATGTAAGATAAATATTAAGTAGGCTGTTGCATTTATTGTAAGTGGCCAAATAGACTTGTGGTTTGTCAAGGCAGGGAGTATTTATAGTTTGTGTGGAGGATAAGGTAATGGTTGTGATAAATGGTACTGATAGTCAAGCAGGAGGACGATGATGATGATGAGGATGGATGATAAGAGAACGTGGACATGATATGGTATTTTGGACAACAAAGAAACAACGCAAACATAAGTAAAGTGGCATTGGAAAACTTGTTATCAGTCCGCGGGTGTGTATACACTTTATATTGTATACAGATTCACAGAAAGTCAGTTTAAACCACCTTTTTTCGGTGTATGGTCGGTGGGTACAAACAACAAAAACAAATTTCGTTTCCATCAATTTTATGTGGACGGATACTCTGAGTGAAAATGGTTGGTGTTATCAATATCACGTATTGTCTTCCATAAATCACCACGCCGGTTTAATGTTATGAGATGTAAACACTGAACCAAGAAGTTAGTAGAGAGCATTGGAGAAATGAATTTATTGATGACTACAAAGATAATAGCGGAGCATTATCATGGTTGTCGAAAGCGTGAAGAAAATAGCAAAAATTTGGCAGAAAGACAGCTTGTCCTGGTCTATATTTTCATTCACTGCCCGTAGTTAATTTGTCAGACGGATAGCTTTATTTGGCCTTCCTCCACTTATTGTGATCGGGTCTCTGATCGATCACTCTCTCGGGGACGAATTGTCCAGCAGATGGAAAATTAAATATAACGTGAAGCAACACACGACTTTCTTTTTTTCTGGTAGGTTGTCTCTGACGGAAATTAATGGAGTCCTTGAACAAAAAAAACAAGAAATGGGAGG
This sequence comes from Callyntrura guangdongensis, assembly GCA_027744295.1. Taxonomy (NCBI): domain Eukaryota; kingdom Metazoa; phylum Arthropoda; class Collembola; order Entomobryomorpha; family Paronellidae; genus Callyntrura; species Callyntrura guangdongensis. The sequence goes on from JAHZNB010001261.1 coordinate 1,108, forward strand.
ACATTGATGACGTACTGTTGTATTGCATAAAGTGTTTATAGCGTTTTTACCCTGCTTTACCAAGTCACCTCTAAAAATTCAACAATGACAAATGAAGAGTTGAAGGGGATATTTATGTGTAAGTGAAGCTACCACAACGACATGACTTATTTACGCTCTGCTGGAAAAAGGGAGCCAAACTGCATGGAAGACAGAAAAGTCTTTGTTATTTTAATTTTATTTATCTAAACTTTCGTTTGTATTTACCATTAATGTAGCTTCAACTGGCACAAGGGGGTACAAAAACAACATTTATATCTCCGAGAGTACCTATTACTGAAAGTAGGGTGTGTTTGGTTAAGGCACTGAAACATCCATTCATTTAGGATTTAGGCAGTTCTCTGTTTTAAATGCTTGGGAGGCGGAGTTATTTTTCTCTCTAGAGCTCTTTTTTTATGATGGGAATGTGTGTGGCTGGTGATTTTTCCTACAGCTACGGCTCGGCTGTACACAATGTGAAATGCTACCATACGTCTAACAATCATGGATTCTCCAGAGGGGAGATAATCTACTGATTACGGACTTCCTGCGGCGTCCTTCTTCTTTTTCTCGCCCTTTTCCTTAGAGGACAAAACAAAAAAATAGACGTGTTGTTGATCATGATTCATGATGATGATGATGGATGTTCTGAAAATACTGTGTGTATTACTTGAGGAATGAGGAGACAATGCGCATCAGAGTTCTAATGAAACACTTGGGAATACAGTGGGGGTGGTAGTTGTAGTTGTAATAGTATTAAGCTTTGGGGATTGTGTAATAATTTATACTACTGCTGGGATTATTTCACGCCTTCTTGATGATGTTTGTTATTTTGTTTGACTACTGCACACCAACGTAACGATTGCATGTCAAATTTTGTTTTTGTATGAATAAATGGGGGGGGGGGGGGGATGAATAAATGGGGGGGGGGGGGTGTTGGGTTGTATTACCACCAGCACATATAGAACTGTCAAGAATTTATAGGTTTGGAAGCTGACAAGATAGCTGGAAATGAAATATCTGACCGCGAGCGAGGAAATACGTGTGACCTTCGAAAAGTCCCAAACAAAAGGTCAGTGCGGAATAAACATTTTTGATCTTTCACGGAAAAAAATACCATCTTAGATTTTATTTGAGGAGCATGAGGAGCATATTGCATAGAAGGGAAGGCGTAGTGCAAAGAAAAGAAACATTTATAACGTATTTGTCGAGTAAACAAAGAAGCATCTTTGAAAATTCAATGTCACCACCTCATCCGACTCACTACGAGCAGCCAACGAGAGCCACAGAGCCAACTCATCATCACGCTACGCATTACTAAAGAAGATGGAGTGAAGGTAAGGAATGAGGATGAGTCACATAGTCGTGACTGGTGACCTGAAACAAACGTTGCTGAAACAGAAGCAGACGTACAAATGGAAGATTATTTGCATGAAATACTACTCTACACTACTACACAGCTTTGTCGAACAAATAAAAGAAGTCAACAATCTTGTAAATGCCTCGTGCAAACTGTATAAATTAACTCGGATCAAGTTGAGCATCTGAGCATCCCAACGAAAAAAAAATCATAATATAATGAGCAAGAGATGTTCGTGCGCAAAGTGCATTTCTCAATTAGCCAGGTACTTTGCACTCGTAAGTGTTTGGGTGGACCGTGTGCCAAAATAAGTAACGTAGCTTAAAGACTCGACTAAAGACTCCAATTAGTTTCAGAGGTAGATGATGTTCAAATACCATAAGATTTACTCACTGCACCGCAGTCGGTTTTACTGTTATCGTTTATTCGTCATCGTCACAGTCATCATTATCGTTTATGCTGAAATCCTGTCGGTGTAATGAATACTGGGTAACTGGATGAAAAAACGACAGCGTAGAGGAATGGAGTAATTATGATGTAAAAATATTTAGACAATGAGTAGTGAAACATTCATAATTCATGACGCTCAATTCATTATTGCGACTATGTAATTGTAGGCGCTACCGGTAGACCGGTACTCTTTTAAAATCTACACAAGACATTTCCCTGCATACAGCTTCCTGATTAAGGTCAAATAAATAACCGCTACAGCATGAATGGATTATGGATCAATACCAAATAGGTTGTATAGTAATATCATAATGACGAAAACAAAAAACCAACAATGGAATATTCTTATGGAATAATAGCGGCGACAGCAACACAGGGCTACTTTTTTTCCGATTCTTACTCTCAAAATCATCACTTCAATCTTGATCTACTCCAAAAATACTTGAGTGATGGACCCAACGACATGAATACCGCTAGAAATATAAATGTTTGATAATTAAATTCGTTGAATGTACGGCAAAACAGGAGTTTAAACAATTAATTGTGCAAGAATAATTTAATTTTGAGTTTCAATTTTTACGTTAGTTGGACATAGTTTACGAGGTGCGGAAAGTGATCTCTGAGATTATTTATTCTTTTTTAAAATAAAAACAAAATCGATTATATGCACGTCATTAAAACATTAAATGTTGAGTAACCGGTAAATTGTTCCATCTCTATTCTTGTACTTCACACGATATATAAAAATACAAAAGTTTAAAAAAAATCTGCTAGCAGGTGAACAATTAAATTAATTTTTTCATAATAACTTTGACATTTTCTTGTAGTAAATAAAAATATGACATTTTAAGCAATTATTGTAGCAATTACAATTAAATAAAATTGATAAAGATACACGATTATGTATTCTTTGAAGCTTGTTCCTTTCTCCGCACAGCTTTGATAAGGAAGTCCAACTTTTTGTTTTTGAAAAGGTCACGGACCGAGAGTTGTGACTGAAAAGGAAAAATACATAAGAATAAGTAAGCTTTTATGGCAGAATGAAATTAGCGTTCAGGATGGTCATCGTATCGACCGAATTTAAAAAATACCTCATCATCAGTTCCTTCATTCTGTTTTTGAGAAGCCGTGGCAATAACAATAGACGGTTTTTTTACGATTGGTCCAAGTGGATTCTCGTTTTGAACCTCATCCTCAGTCTGGACTCGTACAACAGAGCCCATATTTATTAACGAATACAGAGTTTCCTTTTCCGAGATAGTTAACAGCTTTTCCCGACCCCCTACATGGAAATTAATCCCATGGGTTTGTTTTAAATTTGGATTTAGCGAAACCGAAATGTGAGGCACAGGTTGCGATGAAGGCGGGCGAGACGAGGGGCGGTTGTGCTGTGAAGAGTAGTTGCCATTTTGACGATGGGGCTCAACTGACGACGACACAACTTGTGACCGAGTGGGTACACCGTTATGAGGTTGGGGATGACCTTGCGTTTCTGGTTCGGGATGTTTAAGGCGTTGGGACTGATGACGTCCATTTGTTTGAGGTTCATGAAGATCAGTGGGTTGTGACTGATGGCGTTCATGACTTTGAGGTCGATGAAGATCTTTGGACTGAGATTGATGATAACTACGGGTTTGAGGTTGATCACCAGGTTGAAGTTGATGACGTTGATGATGATAACCACGGGCTTGCGGTTGAAGATCATTGCGTTCTGGGGGATGGCTTCCATGTGTTTGAGGTTGATGACGGCCATGGGTTTGGGGTTGTTGGAGATCCTTGGGTGGTAGCTTACGACTATCATAGGCTTGATGAAAATCACTGTGTTGTGGCTGATGACAACCATGAGGTCTGGGTTGTTGAAGATCCTTGGGTGGGGGTTGACGACTGTCATAGGTTTGACGTAAGTGATTAGGTTGTTGCTGCTGATTTCCATGTATTTGGGGTTGTTTCTGCTGATGTCCAAGTGTTTGGAGTTGTTGCTGCTGATGTCCATGTATTTGGGGTTGTGTCTGGTGATTTCCATGTGTTTGGGGTTGTGTCTGCTGATGTCCATTTGTTTGGAGTTGTTGCTGCTGATGTCCATGTATTTGGGGTTGTGGCTGCTGATGTCCAAGTGTTTGGGGTTGTGGGTGATTGCGGCCATGAGATATGGGTTGTTGAAGATCCTTTGCTGGTGGCTGACGACGATCATGGGCTAGATGAAGATCACTTGGTTCTGGCTGATTATTATTACGCGTTAGGGGTTGTTGAAGATTCTTGGGTGGTGGCTGATGACGATTTCGGGCTTGAGGTTGTTGAAATTTTAGCGGCGATTGGGACTTTTGTGGCCTAAATTGCAAAAAATAATCATGTTATTATTAGTCGAAAATACAAATGACTATACTATTATTTGAATGCTGAATATCATTAAACTTACACTGAATTTGACATTGGTTTAGCTTTGTTACCATCTTCTTCGTCCGAGCTGGAAATTTCTCCATCAGACTTACTTTTGTCTCGCGGTGATAACACGGCTGAGGCTTTTGAACATATAACAGGTTTACTGACGTTCGCATTATTCGAAGGAGGCGGAGGCACCGAATGCTCTGTCGTTTGCGTTGGTGCCATCGGGACATTTAATGTTTGCACCGGCTGATGATAGCCTTGCTGAATGGGATCTTGTCCTTGTACCGCACCACCAACAGTTTTTACTGTTTGTATTGGGCTTTGGGAATTACTAGAGCTAGAACTACTACCTTTCCCAGGAGTTCGCGGGAGGCCTAACTTCATTGGAGTAGACGTCAACAAGTTGGTAGAGTAAAAACTATCAAGTATTAATCTTAGCGAATTTGTTGAATTGGAGTTTGAGTCATTATCTTCTACCATAACTCTTGGAGTAGGGGGAAGCGTAAAGTGTGTATCATTCAACCCAGGAGGAGGAACAGACTTGAAAGGAGTAATTAATGGACCATTTGTATCACAAGTTAACTCTGAAATGTTAAGACAGCCAGTTTCAGCAAAATTCTTAATCGGAGTGGGTTCTGGAAAGCCCAATGGTGCAGGCACAATGTTAAACTCAACGCTTTCATGTTGCGGAGGTTCAGGAATTTGTGGCATTTCAGGATGGGATACAATCTCCTGTGTATCATGTTCAGGAACACGCGGTTCAATTCCAGCCAAATCCTTTCCCACCACATTATGAGCAGGGATATGGAAGCGACTTGAGCGCGCCTTCTGAGAAGGCGTTTTTTCGGACTCCCGCTGTATTTTTGCAGAAAGTTTTCTCGGGCTCCTGCGAGGGCTTCCAAGTGGCACCGCTTGAAAAGCTACTGCCTGAGCTGCAACAACGTCTGCAGGTAACTTGGGATTACAAAGTTTCTTTTTTACCGGAGATTCTCCAAACAAATCTTTGTGTGTGTGTGTGACCTTTAACTTAGAAGGTAAAGGTAACATTATTTTAGGCTTCTTTTTTGTTTCACTTTGCTTCCCTTTGCCTTTCTTTACATCTTTTTCTTGCTTACAGTAGTCTCTTTCCGATGCCCGTTTTTCTCTAACTGCAAAAGCACTTGCCGGCGTTTGTGTGCCAACAGAACTGTCGGACTGAAGGATTTTTTTCTTCTTGTCACTGTCAGGCCAGTTCAAACGCTTTTTGCTCCTCAACTCGGCCGAAAAATAATCATCTTCTATTTTCCGCTTGTGAGCTGATGCCGATCCTCCTCTACAAGAGACACCCCCTGGGGTTATTGTTTTCAGACTGGGGGGTGTGGCGAATGTTAGACTTCTGACATGTTTTCTTTTCCTGGGGGTGCTAAAGCTTTTCTTTTTATTCATGAAATGAGACGCTGTTGTTGTACTAGTGGTAATAATTTTGTTGGCGGAAGCAATTAGTCTTTGTATGGCATTTGGGCTTATGGTTTTCAGTGTAGACGTACTAAGGGTTTCAACTGGAGGTGGAGGCTGCATTGGTGTCACATCGTTTTGGGAATTTTCACTTGACAAAATCAGTTCATTGTCGTTCGGGTTTGAAATTTCACTTTGGTTTGACGCAGTAGATGTAGATGGTGATGGAGTTTTCTTGACAGCTGCTTCGATGTTTGCATCTACATTACTATTGTTACTTGTATTACTATCTGAGTCAACCAACTTGATACTGGATGTGGGTTTGTTGGTCTCAATGTAGACATGCATAAAGTTATAATCGCTGTTTTTGGCTTTTTCTGGTGTAAGTTTGACAGGTGTAGTTTTCCTTTTCTTAGCGCTTGACGGGTGACCTTGATCTTTTTCCGTCCTGTTTGAATGTCCTCCCATGGCTCCAATGCCAACAGTATCTGACGATAAAGCAACATTTATGTTTCTGTTAGCATCATCAGGTCCTAATGAAATAACTTCTTCGCGATTCCTGATTTAATATAGTTACGTTATGAATTATTTTCGGAGATAATAAACCAGGAATTCTAGGAGCGATCGATCTTCTGCTAAGTTTTTGCCAACCTGGCGTTTCAATGTTAGCAGTAATAACTGACATTTTGGCACTTTTGTCTCCCATACCTATTGTTTGTTTTTCAACCACTACAGAGGTGTTGAATACAGGATTAAAATGAGCACTGGATAATGGAGTTGGAGTGATGCGCTTCACGGTCTGATGTCTGCGAGATCGCTTCGGAGTCCTTGTTTCTCCAGTAGGTGCAATAAAATCTGTTATTTTTCTAGGATTGAGATTTTTTTCTTCTTGCGATGTTTCGCAGGTGTCACATGATGTTGAAGAAGATGGTGACTGTGTGGAAACCACGATGAGATTTGGGGTCGATCCAGATGTTTGCTAAAATTTACCGTTCAAAATTAGTATGATGTACATATCACAATGAAATAAATGCATTAAATACAACACTTATTAACATAAATGTATTTAAATTCAAATTACAAGCGAAACAGCTTCAGGTAAGGATGCAAGTAACTTCTCTGGAGGTTCTGGAAGATTACTAACTGACACTACGGGAGCACCAGGAATATCTCCATCTCCATTATTACCCACTAGATTGTCAGGTTCGCCAAACATAGAACTTAAGTTTCGTTCTATATCTGCAAAAGACGTTGGACCTCCTAAATTTTGAATTTGTACCAAACTGTTATCACTTTGCAGACTGCTGCTATCATCAGGCATATCTTGAAGCAGCTCCACCAAAAACTTGTCAATCTCAGTTTCAGTTTTTGATGATATTTTTTGGACAAAATTTTCACCTAGACATAGAAAAAAGAAAACAAAATACTTTGTGATATGAGAAAATGTAAATGGTAGTAACAATAACATGAATAACAGCCGTCCACAGAAAGAACAGAGTAGAGTGATGTATCCAATAATCCATGAGAGCTATCAAATCATTGTATGCATCACTCTAAGTCTGCCCTGTCGTAGTCGTTTATAAATAAATACTTACATTTTTCCGGAGAATCATCCATATGTTCGTTTATGGTTTGGACAATTTTATCCTGGAGACTGTTATCATTCAATAAAGTTTTATAAAATAAAATAGGAATTTCTTCGCGTAGCCCAAGCTGAACTGCAGTATACTCTTCTGTCTGAGATCCGGAATCAGATTTTGGTGGAGGTTGATTTTTGACTCGGTTGATGCAGCTAGGACACTCGTAATCATCTGTATTTGTAGAAATGTCCTTTTTAACAACTACAGGTGATTGTTTAACTTCTTTCTCTTCTTTTTGAGATGAACTAGTTAATGCTCTAACAGGGCTGCCACTTTGTTCCACTATTTTGAACCTCTCCTGCACTTTTTTGATTTTGCTCATTAGACATTCTGAATTGGACGATGGAAACATGTTCAGACCGTCCTCAGTATCCAACATTTCTTCAACTATAAATTAAAAGTGCGTAAAACAAATGAGTGAGAAACTAAAGTAGTTTTGGAAAAAGTATAAATTAAATTGTTTCATGTGCAAATTAAGTATTAAATACAATTTGACTTGATATATTTCAAACAGAAGTTTTAATAGGATGAGGAATGATAATTAGTAATTAGTATTTTTACTATTTTTACAAACTTACTTAAAATCTTGGAATTGCCATAATCCCATAACACTTCCTTCAGTCCAGGATTCACTGAAGATCGTAACAAGTGCTTCAGGTAAGCCGTCTCTGCCACTTGTGGAGGTTTTGCTGGAAGGTAATCTTTCATCCGAGGCATTTCTTCAATTAATTTTAATGCCGTACCCAAACACTGATTTGCGGTAAGATACCCTGAAAAAATGTTAAAAAATACTTGACGTACAACCGGACAACTAAATCCGTAATTTCATGTTTCAAACAAACCAATATTTAACCGACTCTGTAAAATTAAAATTTCAAGCTTACGCAAAACCATAACGGGAATCTCTCCAGGTAGAAATGGATCCATTGTTATTGGGCGCTCCTTCCGTACAGAAAGCTTTAAATTATTTATAATCTATCATCTACGTTATTAGAATATGTAATCAATTTATATAGCCGACGAGTCCCTAGTAAATCTTTTCCCTCCCATCTTTCGTATTTATCTATACACCTGACGATCTGATACTGGCACTGTGGCACTAGCTAGACACTAGACAGGCGACAAAAGAACACAAGGTCGATGTCTTCTGTTGACTTCAACTTTTGCAAGCCCTGCTACACAGAATTGGTCACGGTCACATTGTTTGTACTACGCAACAAATTTCTTGGTCAAAATTTACAAACGTCAAACTGCTTTTGTGCTAGAAAAATGTGCAAATTGTAATATAAACTGAACGAACACGCGAAATCGCGAAAAACGATAAATAACCAAACGATAGATAACCTTAGACTTTAGTCAAGTTTAGAGTGGTAATAATAGTTAATTGGCACGAGTACGATTCATTTAGGGACGTCCGTTTCCGTCCGTCAAAAACTTTGGTAGGAAACAAAATTTTAAAAGAATTATTACAAAAACATTGTTTTAGGACGACTTTCTCTTTAAGCTTAACTTTTATTTCTGCAGTAACTTTTACTGTAAAAACAAAACAATAAATTCTAATTCTGCTACTATTCTGTATGCACATGCCCTTAAATTACATTTATTTCAAGTCCAAGCAAAGTGAGCGAAAAACTAATTCATAAAAACACTGAAACGGAGTATTATTACACAATCGAACATATGAGCCATCTCCCGCGAGCCAGTTGCCTCAATCTACCAATACCCCATTTGTGAAAGGTTTTGTGTTTTAGGATCATAGAGTTTTACATACTATGCACATACTCATTACTGCTACTACTGTTCCATTTGACGGCGAAGACTATGAAGGCTGACAAGGTTTAACTGCGGTATTATTTAACACAAGTGCAGTGGTAATTGACAAGTCAACTAAGTCAAGGATTGACAAAAGGAAAATAAAACTCAGGAATCCAAATTTTTCGAGTGACCCTGGGTCGATTCAGGTAAGCGCTTTAGTCCGTTTCGAATAATTTTTATACAATCATTTTCATTTTCCACGAGGCATTATTTATCTTAATTGGTATCTAGCTGTTGATCTTAATTACTTCCTAATTCTAGTTGCTTCTTTTCCCAAGATATCACCATATGCCGGCAGCATTCATTCGATTCATTTTCATTTGATCAAAATATTCATAAAAATATACAGTTTGTCTTTTCTCATCATCATCACCACCTATAAAATATAAATAAATATACGCACTGCCACTTGCCATAAGTAATATTATTATGGAATTCGTATTTGAACATTTGGACACGTCAACACAACTTGTTCACGACCAGTCTGCCAACTCAACCAAACAAACCTCATTCATGAGTAGCTCTCAAGCTCTAGAGAGTGAGAGAGGGTGTCAGAAAAAAGGCGACTTTTGGGTGCTTCTTTTTGATGCAGCTGCATGGCTACATGCTTTCCCTTGTATTAAAACTACCTTTAAAACACTTGAGAGTGAGAAAAGTGCTTACTTGCGAACGAACGTTCACGTATCTGCACAATACCGATACATCTACACACACACACTTTAAATATATTTCGTCGTGTTTATATATGTAGGATTGCAATTGCATAGCCCACAATTTAAAGAAAATACATTATCTAGATATTAGAGAGAAAAATACAGAGATACAGCTTACCATACACACAATCTTACCAACTGACTGATGTTTTTGACGTTGTTGACGTAGAAGAAAAAGCCGTATTATTAGCACAGCAGTGTAGTAGCAAAGTATCAAAATCAAACAACCGAGATTCACACAATCACAGAACGCGTACATGTCTAATGTTTTATGCATTTAAAAGGCATGAAGAAGCCGGATATCATCATTAATACACCTCCAGCATCATCATCATCGTCGTCGTCAACAAGAAATATTGAATATAAAATGTGCTAGTTATCATCATCATCATCGTCATCAGCACTGCAACAACGTTGTTGTAATTTTTGTGATAATAAAAAAAACTACAGCTTGATTTTCTTCCTCCTCCACATGTTGAGGAATTTGAGAGTTGGTGAGTGAGTTCATCTGTAGTGGAGTATATTATTTTTTCCCTTTCCCATTATTATTATTATTATTAGCAGGCTTGAAACTATAAAAATGTCGGCAGTATATTAGTAAGTTGCTCAGGAAGAAGATCGTCTAATTTTGATACGTTCACGTTCGGTTTGACAGTAGTTAGTAGGTGGGTAATTGGAGAGTGGGATTGGAAAGAGCAATAAGGTGTAAATTTGGGAAAATACGCCATAGTGTTCCGTCTTCAGAGTGGTGAATGAATCATTCCGTTTTTGGGGATTAAATAGCTTGATATACAGTATTTGTCTCTGCTGTGATATCCATTGCTTTGTGCGGGGTAAGAAAATAAAATAGGAAAGATTTTTTTAAAGACGAAAAAGTTTGTATAGGTGAAGGTCAAGTGCAATTAATTGGTGGTTTTGTATAAACTGTTAAAGAGGAAAGGCATAGAATGTTGAATGGGGCGAAGGACGTACATAGCTTCGGCTTCAATGCCAATTTTCAGCGTTTTCATGCATGCTTTTAATGTGCTTTTGTCATAATATAAAATAAACAAAAAATATATTATGCTTTTGTTATTCGATTTTATGCTACTTATTATGATCTTGTGATTGATTTTCAGCAGCTGTGGAAGAATACTCGAGTGAAAAGGCAAAGAGCCAAACAAGGAGAAAGAAGGACTTTTAAAAGAGATTTAAAAAAGAGGTGAGTTTTAATCTGGACTTATTTTGTTTTACCAACATTTTTATTGAACCCGTGCCAAATCAAAGTTGTTATATTGTTAAGCGTGTTGCAGTAAATGTGTGTACATACCTCTCATTTTAGATTTGTAAACGACTATCAGCGTCATTTCCAAGATGTCGGAAAAGTGGGAAGTTGTCAGTAGCAAACCGCGGAAACCCCGTCAGCCAAAACCTCAGGTGGTGACAGGAATTACATCTGGGGATGTACAAATCGTACCGGGTTTGGGGAAGGTGGCTGTCAACGGATCTGCCAAACCTAAGAAAAGATCCGCTAAAGTGCCTGCACCTTTTCCAATGTCGGGGGATGTGGAAGATACAGGTATGAGTTTGCGTGGGATCCCCTGTTTTTTAATAATAACGTCTGATCAATAGTTTAAAAATATTCCATATGTAATTCAGGTGAAAGTCTGAGCGTATCTGAAGATAAGACTGGAAATTCAAAGCTAAAGGAAACTGCAAAGACTCAAAAGAATAATAATATTAAACAAAAGGCCAAGCCTATGGTAGAAAAGCGTGCTGATATTACTACTACCTTGTCCAAAGTAAGTACAAAAATGCGTATCAGTATAATTCAATAAAAAGTATTCGACACACTTTTCATTTCAAGATGGTAATTTTCGCATTTCCCTATTGTTCTGTTGCTTGATTATAGCAGGTTTCGCCTGCAGATTTACTCACATTTTATGATGAATTGAAAAATTCTGGAGCTTCTGGAGATTACTACCTCTCTTGGATAAAATATTCAGCGGATGCCTTAAACTCCAAACTTACTCTGGCCACAACACCTGACACTGATAGCTGGCCTAATGATTTAGAATTTCCGCGTGTGCCTATTGATTTACAGAAAGCTATTAACAACATTATATCCCAAACTGTCGAATACGCCGAGGAATCTGTGGACTGCATAGGAGTTGCCACCTCAAGTTTACTTGCTGCTATTCCCAGTTTACTGCAAAGAAGTAATTTTTAACTTTTTATACTCCAAATACGTAGTTTCATACTTGTGTATTTATATATTATCCATTTCTTTATTTGTCTTATACAGATACTACAGCATGGGGTCATCTGCTGTTTTTGAGAGAAATGTGCAGAATAGATCCATCCCTACCCATTCGGCGCTACAAATCTTTCTCAGAGATCATGGAGTCATATGGGAATCGTAAAGAGATAGGACAATGTATACTGTGGGTTGCTTCTCAAGCCGGCATGGAATCTCCGTATGTTCTAAAAATAGCAGTCCATCATTTACTCCCCTACTACGGATTCAAGCATTACAAGCAGTTGATCTTGTCATCTCTATCCATGCTCACTCAATCTGCGAACATGGCTATTGATAATTTAATTGAAGCTGATGAGTTTGAAGAGTTTTTTGAAACTACTTTTGATATAAAGAAGGGACGAGAGTTACAAAAGTTTTATCCTCGCATTAAGGTAATTATACACATAGTAGTTAGTGTCCTTGAAATATACAGAAATAATAAATATTGTTGCGTTTACCAATAATTTCAAATTTTCAAATAGGAAATCACATTGAGTAGTGTGAAAAAAAATAATGGGGGAGAACTGTTTACTAAGTTTTTGAAGAAACTAGGCAATAAGGAGTTTAACCAAGCATCAGTCTATGGAAAAGAGGTACGCGGTAATGGTTATTAAAAAGTTAAAATTGTGTCAATACTTGCCAATAAGTATGATGTTGTTTAAAATTCAAAATATTACTTACACTATTTGCAGGTTCTAGAATTACTTCTAGGCATTCTGAATAACGATGTGTCATCAGTAGACCAGTGGCGTAATGATATTTCACAATATCCAAAAGAGTCAGCAGCTCTTTTGCATTATTTGTGTAAGTTTGTTTATTAAATCTTTTCATTAATCTATAAAAGCTATACAAGTTATATAATGCAAACGTGTTTTTAATCGTATTCTAGCCAAAAATGCTGACAAAGTTGGCTTTGGTAAAAGATTAGAGACAAAGTTTATACAGACAGATGAGTTTGCAGTGGCAGCAGTTAAGAATCCAGAGTTGCTGAGAATTGCCAAGGTATGTAACAGGTCACAACACATCAGTGTGTTTATTTCCTCAATCGCCCCAATCAAATAAATATTTAAATAATTTACTAGTAGTTGGTTAGAGTTGAACATTTTAATATGCGGAAAAATTAGGTGTCATCATTTTTGTTATAAACGTCAAGCTTTGCTGTTTTCGTGAATGGCTATTAATGAAAAATGAATGTGATATGAGAAAATATGAAATTACCACAAGGCCACCTAAGATATCTATACTACGCAACAGAGGTACAATAATAGGTCCATTTTTTGTGCTGTCGAGTCTAGCCAAAGCCAATGTCATACGACGAATTCCGACCGTTTATTGTACAGTACATGCACTGCGTAATATACATATGCCATGTACACATTCTCTAAAATTAGAATAAGACTTCTAGTACATGATGATGACACAAAATAAGATTTCATTGCTTACGTGTACAAGTAATTCATTTTTTAAATTAGCGAGTGCAAGTTGGAGTTCGCAAAGCAGAAGCAGCCCGTCGGAAATTCTCTTGGAAAATGGGAACTAGTTTATTACTAATGCTAATTGCTGGTTTATTGTGGCTTGACATCAATGAAAATGGAAAAGGTGTTTTCGAAAGTAAGTTTATTGTTAAATAGTTTTAAAGAATAATGTAAGTACATACGAAAACCATAAAAAAAAACGTTTTTTTTTTAATTTAGAAAGCAATACAGTTAAATAGTTTTAAAGAATAATGTAAGTACATACGAAAACCATAAAAAAAACGTTTTTTTTTAATTTAGAAAGCAATACTGGAAAGTTTTTGGAAAAGTATGGAGTTTTGGATGAAGCTCAGCTAGCAATTGCTACGATTGGAGGACTGATAAAGTGAGCATTACATTTGTATAGTTTCTTTAGAATTGACAGACGGTTACGTGAATTTTCCTTTCATCATGATCTTGTTGACAATAATTTTCTTCGTATATCCAGGTCTGCTTACGACTATTCCGCTGTGCTTTTTCGGAGCATCAATCAAGGATTACAACCAGTGCTGCAAACCCTAGGGGAAAAGGTACATGTGCATAACATTTTTTTGAAACATCTGAAACCAATTAAAATGCAATTGAAAAGAATAACCATAAAATGTCATGTTTATTTCAGGTTCAGGTGTACATTCCTCAATTAACACATTATGCCAACGTTGTGGGCGCCTATTTGTCCGAAGCCTTTCAATTTATCGGAACTTTCCTGCAAGAAAAAGTTTTTGTGTAAGTTTTCTATTCTGTAGAATTTATGTTTATTTATTAGCTCAGTTTTGGTCGTTTGTTCACTTTTAATGTTGTCAAATTAATATTACAATTTTTACAGTGGGGCCTTATCACCAGAAAATCTTCGCAAGCTTACAAAGGATTCTCTCTCCGTTATCTGGACCAATATTCTAATGGGGATGGAGAAACTTTACGAAATCATCGGGAAATATGTGTCTTGATGTGCCTATCTCTTGATGCCCCTTTCTCCTTCCATGTACAATTTTTACAAGACCTTACAATAACTTAGAATTTTTGTAGGTGAAAAAATTTGTTGATGGCTTTTTTCCAGTAGGAAAGCGCGTAGTAAATTTTTCAGTGGTTGAGGGTCTCTGTCGACCCGATTTGAAATTAGTTGGCTATTAAACTTAGAGAAGGATAATGTATGAGAAAAAAATGACATGATGTATTTTTTAGCTTTTAGCAGTAAAGCATAATATAATATAGACTATAATCATTGTATTTTTTCTGAGTCTTTAAAATAGGTATCCCGGTTGTATTTTTTACACACAAATAATGATGCTAAACAGGATGAAAAACAATCAATATAATGTACATAAAACTCTAAAAATACTAAAGGAAAAAAAGAGAGGAAGTATTTAATATATTTATTATTATTATTTATATACAGCTATCTTGTGTTTAACCAGTCTTTACATTGTTGCGTGTACATTTATAACGTACTATGTGTATGACTGCAGAGAGAGGATGCATATTGTATGAATGTTAAAATAATCTTGGATGAATCATAAAAAATAAATTAAAACGCCAAAAAAGATTTGTTTTGTATTTTCTGCTGACAAAATTCTTATTCTTTATTTTTCTATACAGAACCATATAGCTCTTGAGTTGACGTATCTTCATAATATTTTAATATAGAATTAGTAGTAATTAATTCGTCCGTCATTAAACATCAGCTACATATGACGATAATGACTTCAAATATTCATATACATTTAACATTCAAACGATAGGTGTACACACATTTAACTCATAAAAGTTAGCAATATTTATTTGGTGTCAAGTTGTTCTCCAATTAGTACATATATTTATAACTAACATAAAAAATAATACTATACTTCAATGACCCGTAAAAGTACCCGGACACCTCACCACCGGGGGAAAATAATAACAATATAATATAGCATGATAATTAATGTAACACTTAGTATACCCACAACGAAGAAATGTATCTGGCCATTTGTCAGGTAAACAAAAATTATTTTTACTTTACAAACATGATCAGGTCGAAACTCCAAACATGCTATAAAATTATATAAATAACAATTCATTGGAATAATAATATAATTAATTTGTTAAACAGTTTGTACACAAAAGGAATCTACCAAGACTTTCGACTATATCTGTAGAGAAGATGGCTACAGTTTTATTTTTTAAAGATACAGGAGTAAAAACTTACTTTTTTTCTTTCATGGTAAGAAGTTGAGCATTTTGTCGCCGTTTTACAGTGAATTTTACGGTAGTTGTTTTAAAATGATAGATTCGAGTACACGAAAAAAATCCGTTTACGGTACACGAATATATTTTTTTTGTATTTGTATTCCAATTAAAACGTTGATCCGTACAAGATTTTATTTTTGCATTTGTAAAACCATTCTCACGACAAACCGTTTTTGTCTAGCGCATAATGATTTTTTCTTATTTTTTTAAACACGTATAATATTATTACGGCATAAATAATAAAATTAATTCATACATTCATATGATTTTATTTAATAACTAGTTACATATCTACCTATATAAATGCTCATCAATAATTGTCGAAAAAGATTTTTTTCTTTCATGATTCATGATGATGACACATACACTCGCACTCACAGAGTTGAGATTTCTTTTTATAACTTTTACACATTGTTAAACTAATGATCAGCAAAAATGTATCTGATAGTTTGCACCATGATGATGAGTTACTGATATTCCTTAATTTGTTGGGTATTAACAAAAGTAAAATGGAACGGGCACACACAATTTGTAGCACTCTATAACGGTAGTAAGTAGTAAAAGTTTGCAAGTTTATGTTATATAATATATATTTATAATTTATTTTTATAATAATAATATGTATGTAGTTATAATGGTGTACAAGTTTACACCATCAAACAGTTTGACTACAATTGAAGTAAATTTATTTCTAGCTGATATAATAGATAATTTTCTTAAACTATTGTTGTGTAGTTGTTGTGTAGTTCATAACATGTATGAATTTTGTACGCAACCCCATCTACTTTTTTCCCCGCACTCCGGAGGAGAGAAAACGAGCTACTTTTTTTATTCGCAATTTTTTGAGAATGTTTAACATGGAAATGTGTCGAGTTACAAATTGTCCTTTTCTCTATAATAAAATACATTTACATCTGCTGAGCGCTGCTAAAAAAAAGAAAAAAGTTGTGTGTGTGTGTGTGTTTGTGTAGTAATAACATTGAGAGCGTCATATAATTTAGTTAAAATTAACAATTCATTTTTATTTGAATTTCCCCGCGAAAAGTGTTAAAAAAAGTTTTCTTTCTTCCAAAAGCATATCCGATCCCTGACATATACACACTTTTACAATAAGCATGTGTATATTATAAGCCGCGGGATCAGCATGGAAAATGCATGACGTGTTGTGTAGTATTATTACATGTACGTCTATATGTGAAACGCTTACGTATAATTTTACTTTTTTCTTGGACAAAAAATTGAGTAGAAAAAATTGTTTAAAAAGACCTTTCATTTTCAATTTTGTAAAAAATGTTTCAAGTCACGTTCAAGTACCTTGCTTAATTTTGTTGTCTCGCGGGCCTCTTGTTAAAAAGATTTTTTTTCAAAAAGTTCAATTACATTTTTTTCCATTGTTGGCAAAAAAGCATGGGGATGTAACACTATCAAAAATTATAATCAATCAGAGAGAGAGGAAAAGTTTATAATTGGGTAAGGGACGCACATAATAATTGTTCAATTAAAAAGTTTTGGATACTTTTTAATAACTTTTGTTGTATACAACATAATATTATGTTTACTCTGTACTTTCATTCTTAATAAAAATCTTCTTCTTTTCCTTCGTTAAAGACCAGTCTGCATTATGTGAGCTGGGGGTAAGAGTTGTAAAACACTTAAAATATTTCTTTAAGAATAATTAGCCATTCAAAATAGCCCACACGTAAGATTATTACATTTTAGCATTTTTTTTGTAAAGTAGCTGTCACAATAATAAAAATGTTGGAAACGTTATATGATTCTCAGTTAACATTATAGATACTCTTTTTGTTAGTCTTCATATTGTTTACTATGTAGTATACGATTGCAGTTTTAGACCAAAAAGACGCGCGCTTCTATTTACCAATTTCTAATTTTTTTAATGAAGATAACAGTATCGTTATTCGTTAAAGTATTGCCAGCGGCAGCAACGAGAGTATTCCATCGAAAACGTGTTCAAGGATTGCTGGAGATAAATAGCAAAAACCTTTGTACAATTTATGTTAATGATGAGTCATTTTAAAATAAGGTTTCTCTACGACGTACTTTTCCCATTAAACTTATTATGTAGAGTGGCGCGTAATTCTTTTGCTGTCGTAACAATGCTGAATAAACTAACAGGGCAGACTTTACAGCTTTCAACAAAAGCCAAAAAATAACTTGAGAGAAAGCTTATGATGATGTTGATGATGATTCATGTTCACGACTTTTTGAAGGAACTGCCTTTTTTGCCGCACCATTTGAAATTTTTTTAAACTTGTTATAAATTATTTTTAAGCTCTCTTGTAAAGATATATAGAACGTAGTGTGTATGCATAATTACTAATTACATTATTCTTTCAACGCGTGGGCGTATATGTATGTAAGTCAGCAGCACATTTTTTGTTAGCCGAGTTCTAACTATGAATGAACTAACTATTCTTATAATTGGCTAAATAGATTTGTAGGAACGTTGTGTCGTAAGAGACGTCAGTATAAAGAGGAGAGGAATGCTTACCTTTAATCAAAGCGCACACGCACAGGCAATTTATAATACATTTGCACAGCAGATGAGAGGGCCTAAATGAGACGTTAGTGCTACACCAGCATGACCAAGTATTGTAGAGTTTTTAAATATCTGAACCCATGTTTGATGTTAGGTTATATACATAAGTAGGTATTATCATATATTTTAATTTGTACTTAGAGAGGAAGCGAAAGGCAGAGATGTCTCAGTTAGCCCCCATAAAATGTTTTTCTTTGGTAAGGAAATTAGGCAATTAGATTCTTCTTTCTTACCTATTATGTGGGCGTACTTGTAGAGAAAGGCTTTGTCCTGCTTTCACGGAACGCGAAGAAAAGCAAGAAAACAACGAATTTTTTGAAGCATTCATGCAAATGAAAATAAACGAAAAATAATAAACGAAAAGTGGAGAACGGGAGCAAAATGCAATTTTTTCTGTGAAATTTTAAAATAATAATAGCTCTTTATTATTTTTCACCTGAATGTATTTCATTACCTGGTAAAAGTAAGTAGTTAATAATAATAATAATAATAATATAATAATAATAATATTACAATATAATATAATAACGATAATTAATGCTTGACAAAAAATGACAGTTTAGAAGTAATATTGAAAAAGGACACAAAATTATTGCTATTGTTCCCTGCAGCCTGAAGCACATCAACGAACAATACGACTTAATTAAATGTGTGTGTGTGTGCAGTTTTTAAAAAGTAATAGTGAAACATGCACTTACAAATTAAAATAATTAATAATAATGATAATAATAATATGTGAAGCGAAAAAAACAAAAATTACATCAAAAATAAAAACTGACTGAGAACATAATAATAATAATAATAATATAATAATAATAAATGGATAAAATTTAGAATTGGGCAATTAATTTTTTGTTCTTTTACCTGATTAAAAATTTTGACGTGAAACCAGCTATAATCCTACCGCAGGGTAAAAAGAGAGCTATTTTAATACGCAAATGTGTAACACAATGTATACATTTTTCAAGGACTGTCGTGTTTACTATATACTGGCACTTTTTAAAATTCATTTATAGTCTTGAAACCCGACAACCAAGTAACTTTCACCGAAACACTGTACAATTTTATAATAAACGAAGTTATTTACACACTTGTTACACTATTCACCCAAAAAGAGCTTCTTTTCCCTGTATATACGTTCCATAGTACATTCCTTTGTAAAAAACACTACACTCAATTTGCATAATTTTACTCTTTTTTCCTCAAACATTTTGATTCCGGTAAACTAGCAAATTTTTTGAACCGAATATTTTTTACCGCTTTTACCGAATGATATTTTTTTCAAATTGTGATTACAACAAAAACACAATCATGAATATTGCGAATGATAAATTAAAATAAAACTTGGATTTGTAAATGTAAATGACTAGACCCAGAACTGCATGATGATGTTTTTTAAGGTATATATATATATTATATATATGTAATATGGGTATGTATATATACGTTTGGTATGCAAATTATGTAAGCATACTCCTTTTCTTCCACGTGTGTTTTGTGTGTATTATTTACAACAACAATGTCGACAGAAAAGTTGATAAGAATGTTCTGTAATTAAGATACTTAGATAAAACGTATGAATATATATATATATTTATAAATGTATTTAGATAATAATATATGATGAGCATCCATGCAGTTCTCTTTTGTATATTTGTTTGTGGTATAAGAAAAAAAAGATCTTAAAAAGTAACTAGTACAATAACTCATAACTATTAATGATAAGAATAATGATTAATAATTAATTAATAATTAACATAACTGAAAGAGGTAATTATATAATGATAACAAATATGTTTTGTATTATGATCCTGTTTGTTTGCTTATACTTTTACAGGGACCTTCTACACACGTGGGCCTTTTACTCAGAAAGTATTTATCTATCTATGTATATATTTTTTGAAATATATATCTTGTATGTATGTATGTACATTTGACATTTCTTTGCACCTGAAAAAATTATTGTTTTTTTATTACATGTGTCCCTTTCCTGGCACAATGCACAATCAAAAAGGTAAAACAAGGAGATTAGTGGGTTCTTTTTTTTAAAGCCTTTCAATTAAAGCTACAAATTATGCATAAATGATAAAAACATTGTACAACATACACACACATATGTATATATATAGTCACAAAAAAACGATATAATTAAATTTAACATTTTTAAGTATAAATGAAATAAGCCTTAAAAACCGTATATTTAATTTTTACTCTCGCATCATAATTAACAGGCAAATCGCATGCGTACTTTTACTGTTGTGTGGACAGGAATATTTTATGATTATTCATATAACACGTATGTATTCCCTTACATAATAAAGCGTATATAGTCTCTTTTGTTGTAAAGTGGCTTTTTACATGAAAAAAGACACACAAAAAAACGTTTTAATACAGTTTTAAAATCAGCAGTGTAGTACGCAACAAAAAAACCAAACACTCATGCCTTTCACTCTTCCTCTTACAGTAGTAGTATTTTTTATAAGTACATGATAATAATATGTATAAATGTTTTATTTTGTAGTATAGGTTTATAATGTATATATAATCTGTATTATATATTATGTAGCATAATATTTTGTATTATTGGAACCTGAATCGTTTTATTTTTCTTATATTTCGGGATAATATAATACCTGATGCATCTACAATAAAATGGGTACATGATATATAATATCTACAGAGTACATGTCATGCATGCATGTGTGACGTGTGTATGTGTGTGCGAGGCTATTTGTTTCTCTAGATGACACCGGCACCTGTTGCGTCGCCTCATTCGTCCCTGCAGAAAGAAATATTCTCACGGCTAAGCTGTATGTATACTCTAGAGCAAGTGTATCTATTTGAATGTATATGCACATGTGTGCGTGTGTTTCCTGTCCTGCTGCTGTGGGTAAAATGGGGTGACATGCTTGTGATAAAGTGGAGAAAAATCTTTGTTCAGATTTCATGTAGCTTTTTTTTTCTCCGGAAACACGCCAACAACATTTTCCCTCCTTTTTTGTCATGATGTTGGTATATGCATTTATTTCATAGCAAAACACTGCTTTCTCTGCACCTGTGGCCTGCCTGGCATGTTCCTCCCTTGTATATTTCCATTCCATCACCAAAATTATACTGTAGACAACGTAATGCAAGAAAACTTGTGTGTGTATTTTATACCATTTTTTTTTAAACTAGAGACCATTGTGTAATTTCCTCTATTCTTCTAACCCAGAGCATTCTTTCACATTTTTACCATCAACTGGTTACCACTTTTTCCGGTGAGACACCCACGCTTATAGTAGTAAAACTACATATGCACACGTATATAGAGTATGTTTATTATATATTTTTTCACAAAAATTTCACGAAAATTAACCGGATATATTTTTTTACGTAACTTGATGTTGTTGTTAGTGCTCCTGTTCCTGACGCCTGACACTCGTTTCCGTTTTGTCCCTAGTGCGACAGGGGAAAAAATATCCCCCGTACTTTTTTTCACCGGATATAAATCCGAATTTAATTAGTCATTCATTTACCTATTTACGTGGCCAACCAACCTTTTACTTAGTAGACTCGTTTTCTAAAAAGTAGTAAAGCTCTCTTGCAAGCACTCCTACACACAGGGCCTTCCATTTTTCTCTCTCTCTTAAACACATACACATTCCTTTGACGTATTTACACGCTTCCTTTCTAAATATCAAGCCGACAGGCTTGTTTCACCTTTCCTGGTGACGTTGACGGTTTAACCGTCTCTCTCTCTCCCTCTCTATCTGTACAATTATACCATTACACGCACGTACAACGTATGCATTACTGCTGTGATAAATTTGTAAAATATCTCTATCAGAACAAGAACGCGCTATATAGCTAACTTTTCATTTTTTAAATATTTTGTTGGAATCATAATATAGTAACATGAATAGAACAAATAGTAGTAAATATTTCTGTTAATTAGTTGTGTGCAATCCATGCACAAAGATATTTGTAAGCACCTTGATGAATGGGTATATATACTATGATAACGTTAGTGTCAATAGGTATTGGTATATAATAACAATAATAAATCATGTTTTGTTGCTCGTGTCTACATTCTCGCAATTAATACGTGGAAATTTTTTTTCCCCCGGTGAAAGCATGTGTATATTATCCTGCGCTGTAGTCACACACCACCGCATTATTTGTTCAACAAAACTTTATGCACAAAGTTTCCAACTGAAATTTTCGACTGCACGTTGTACACACACAAGAAAATTTAGCGAGATGATGATTGATAATGTAATTAATAATTTTTCCAACATTCGACTATACTTTACTTTCCTCCATTCCTCGTAGGATATTAATCCTAAATTTCCTGATCACATCCAAAAAAAGTGGGTAGTAATTTTCTAGATAGAACCATCATTATAATATTTTTAATATATATATGTAATATAATTATATCGGATCCACAGAAATTTTTTTAACTTTTGTTTTTTTTAGAGAGTAACATATTTTTTAAATTTTCTATCACTGTTCTTTTCCTGGTTTCAAAGGTACTAAAATTCTACACAAATGTTTGCCATTTTTTTACTACCGGTTTTTTTCTTACACTCTGAAGCAACCTATCCATTTCTTGCCTTCGCATAGTCGTTCCTCAAAAGTGCTACCTAATTAGATATACTCATCAAATATGTACATAACAAATGGCAATCAACAAGGTAGTTAGATTGATGCAGATGCATTTTACACCAAAATAGCAACAACAAATTTGTGTGAGAGATGACGACAGAAGAATTACATTTAAATGTGTAAATTTATAAAATAGCGATTGGAATAATTTTGATAATTTTTTCCTATAATTTATACAACTAGTATATAGATTTCAGCCCTGCTTTATTCTCAAATTCTATCTACGAAGCTATATATTTTTCTAGTCGAGTAATGGAATAAATGTACTTGATTTCCTTTTTTATGTGTATAGAGATGTTACTCGAAAACGTTCCAATCAATCCTAGCCAACAAACATGTACAATACCGTCACACCTTTTTCCCTGAGTAATTATAGATATCCTACACATTTTTCCTTTTTTTCCTGGTCACTGTCCACTGAGCATGCATTTATCGTGCCACACAAATAAAACTTTGTAAATTTTATTTTACCATTAAAAATGATTTTGCTGAAGGATGGTGAGAGTTGTATAGTGCAAATTAGGTATTATATCTGTATATGGGGTAACCTGTGACACACGGTGAATTGAAAACCATCGAAAAATCTGATGATCTGCTTTATGCCATAAAGTTTATGGATTATATTCATTTTGTGTGGTGGACTCTAAAACACATGCCATTTTCTTACGCTATCAGAATACACTAGTTATTTACGAGGTAGCTGATGGGTTGTTTTCCCGACCAACATGTTCACTAGATAATTATATAACTAACCTTACAAATGTATTTGATGCTTATCTTACTTTTACAATTACAACAACCGAGCTGCAAAGCTAAAAAAAACTTTTTAAAAAGTGAATCTCGCTGGGAATCAAATGCGGTATGTAGTTTGTCTATAGTTTTTCTCTTCTCCAAAATAACATGCTGTTTATATTCTTCCCTTTTTCCTTTGAAAAAATAACGGTAGAAATAATAATTAAAATACAAGTTCCTGAAATGTGTCCCTATAGTCTTTTGGGGTTTATGTAATTGTTTATTTAGCATAGCTAACCACTTCTAACTAAAATAATCATAAAATGATAAACTTTTTTTAAAACCTCAGATCCTGCTGAGTACCTCTTTTTGACTCTTAATATTTTTTTATATGATCACCAAATAATTTTCCATGCACAACAAAAAAAGAAGAAAAGACTTGGTTAATATCTCAGAGGTACACTGGCGATGACGATAATAATAATAATATTAATAATAATAATGGCGTGTATGGTATGATTTCAATTTCCAGGAATATTCCAAGAAGCCAAGAAAACGATACTTACACGAAACACTATAAGAAATATGTAGACATATAATATCGCTATCTTTATAAAAAAACTACTAATGAAAAACGAAACCTTTTCTTGTAAAAAGCCCCTTTTTTGCCTACAGATTAAATAAACTATACTTTTTTACCCAAACAGAAAAAAAACAACCTTGTTTTCGTTACCATTTTTTTTATACTTTTCTTTCCCTCGTGTGTTACTTTCTGCGATTCCTGATCGACAAAACCTGCTGCTATGTACAAACATTTTCTTTTTCCTTTTTCCTAACCATTTACAACAATATCCAGTATTTCCGTTATAACTCTAATCATTTAATAATAGTAATAATAATAACAGTATGTATATCATCATGTGTGTATTCCTATTATATTCAATATCAATCAAGATGTTGCAACATATATTTTTTCTCTATGAAAAGAAGAAAAAAAAGTTTTTCTTTTTCTGTACAATATTTTATAACAACACATCAAACAACGTTTCAATTTTTTTTTTCTATACTGACTGACTCAAGTTTCGATCACTGTATGTTTCCTACCAGCAGGGCTTTGAAATAAATAAAAAATTGTTTCGCTAGCCACCTGTGTTATAAAGGTACTCATATTCCAAATAATATACATGTATTATTATTATGTACTTTATTTCTTCCTACACAATTTTTTTTTTGCTTCTTTTCTCTCCCGTCTTGTTCTCCCGCATCGCCCCGCGTGCCTGTACACAACACACCTTGTTACACTTATGCATTATTTACACAACTTTTTTCCTCTTTTCCTGTTTATAACATCATTCATCATGATCTTTACT
This sequence comes from Callyntrura guangdongensis, assembly GCA_027744295.1. Taxonomy (NCBI): domain Eukaryota; kingdom Metazoa; phylum Arthropoda; class Collembola; order Entomobryomorpha; family Paronellidae; genus Callyntrura; species Callyntrura guangdongensis. The sequence continues at coordinate 26,253 of JAHZNB010001261.1, forward strand.
AGTTTGCAATGGTAATCAATATTATTTTGTTGGTTGTATAATATATGTACATTAAACGGAAGCAAAAATAAACGACAGAGAGAGTGAGTTGTGTACTAATAGAGGTCAAATTAGCGTAAAATATTAATTTTAAAAAGTTTTTCTCATTTTCAGAAAGTTGCCAATAAAAAAAGAGAGAAAATTTGGAGAAAACGAGAGAAGAAGAAAAATTTGAGGAAAAACAAAAATTTACATTTTCCTCCACTTTTTTTCTCTCTCCCTTTTATCAAATATTCTATGCCTCAGTGGATCTGTCAAATGATTTGATTTGAAGAGTGTGTATTATTTAACAAGAAATATAAAATAGTCATGTACTTTAGCATGTGTAATATGAGATTAAAAAAAATATTTTCGTCAACTTTTCCCTGATAAAAACTTGTTCCTTCTCAAGATATCATGTTATATACCCGCAATGAAATCTCAGCAAAGATTAATACATAATAAAAAAACGTAAAAGATATAGCGCGCACTGAAAGGAACATCTATATGCAATAGATATCCCTCTGAACCTACTAAATACTAAATATTTACTCTATAATCGAGTCACTATGAAAAAAACTAACAAAAAAATTAGTACCTTGCTAAAGAAAAATTCTTGCTTAGAGAAAGTTACTTTCTCTAAATAACCTAAAGTCTAACTGCAAATTTGGCTGTTTATAAATACCTTTATAAAGACATATTATCCTATAAAAAACCTGATTATTTACCTGACAGTAAGAGTGATAGTGTGTATATGCATTTACTATATATTATACCTATAAGTATGCTTAATATTTTAAAAAATCCCAGCCATTCATACCAGAATAGTGTGTGTATTTAGTTTTCAGAGTGCCTGAATTTATAATCTACAGAGACCTTTGTCGTAAAAAAGCCTTCTCTTTTCCTACTCCTGAGGATTCGGTGATATTTTCACGATGACAAGTAGTATAACTATCAGACAGTATAACAAAATGGTACACAAGAAGGGACACATCATTTGAAGATAACATGTTATCCTATAGTCGGTAGTAGTAGTAGTTATGTTACATATGTTTTAATGATTATACTAATTAGTATTATCAATTCTTATGATTATGTATGTATAAACACGGATAAAACTTTTTACTTGTATGCTTTTTTGGGTAGTCTTACAAGTTAATAATAATAAAAAAAGGTTGTCAATCCTCTGAGATATTTTTGTACTGTGATTGAACCTCTTTAAATATACAATAATAAATTGTTATTATATACTAAATAGTTCATGATAAACGTATCGCATTCTTTCTTTTTTACCATTCTTTTTGTTTCAAGTAGCGTCGTTTATTTCTTTCTTTTTAGTATTACACGTAGGTAGAAAGGAGGAGGGGGAGGAGGAGGAGGAGGGATGCCTCCTGCGTGGCTATACTATATTATATTCACGTACTGCGAGAGAATCTCCACGCGTGTTGTATTGATGGAGAGACGCCAATGTTCTAAAAATCCTTTTATTCTTAAAAAAAAATCTTCTCCAGCTGCTGTTTTGATTTATTTGTAAAGTCTTAAGTATGTACGGCGTACACGTACCTCTACCGTATTTATTTATACCTATTTATAGTAATAAATTGAATGATTATGATTAAATATGCTTTCTTCCTTTCATTTCCCTCTCCTTTTCGCTAGGTCACAACCTTTGTGTGTGGACTGTTATTACAAGTAGGTAACAGATTTAGAAAGGAATCATTAATAATAATGATCCCAGCGAGGAAAGTGGTGGTGATATGCACAATTGCATATTCAGATTCTCAGAAAAGCCTGATACCACGGTGCCAAAAATACCCCTCGTTCTATACGTTCGTAAAAAGACGGTATCTTTTATTACGATTCAAGGTCACACCACCACTCCACACGCACCTTACTTGATTTCCAGCATCCTATATCATGTTTCGTCTAGAGAGAGAGTTCACCTCATTTATTTTCCTTTATTTTTGCACTGCGCGTACAGTACACGCTCATTTTTTTTAGCTGTGTGCTGCTGTTGGGATTTTGGCTTGGTAAACTTAAGCTATTATTTTTTGTCACAACAAATAAATGTCTGCACTTTTAGTCCAGCACAGACATTTTTTTTATACCGCTAGATGCAAATTTGAAGCCAGCAATTTCATTTTGCGTGTGTATTCTAATCGAACCTACTTTCTTAATCTTCTATAATATATACCGTAGATACTAACACACTATCAGTTTATCAGTAAAACAACTTACCAGTGTACGTGTGTATGTTTTTAATATATATTTTCCTATATAGAGATACCTGATTAGAATTACTAGCATCGGTTAAAGGTATATGAATATACGTTTTTTAAATTGTAGCAATTTAAACTGATTTATATATATATTACAGTACTTTGTATAACAAGAAGAGGAGCACGATTTAATTTAACGCGAGATGTAACTATTATTACTATTATTTACGCCTACAATGTATGTATGTACCGACACGTCATTTTATCTATAGTTTACCTTATGAGAATTTATGTAGCATTATTTTGTAGACAGATTCAATTTATAACCTATGGTATGCAAATAAATCTATTATTAGATTGGGTATATAAAGGGATGTGCCCTGTGTAACGTAGAGGTTTGCCTTTTTCAAAAAAGAATGATGCTGAGTAGTAAGCAGATTTATAAATACAGATATATTTTCATTTTTGCTATATAATTAGCACACAAAACAGGGTTTTTTCAGCGTGTTTTGTTACCGTTGGAATAGTTTACCTGGTTTTCAGTAAATATATAGGTACTCTTTTTTATATACCTACGCTTTTGTGTACTAATTAGTTGTCCTTTTGTAGAGTTTTTTTAGTCTACAACTTTTGATTATATAGCAATTGGGATATAATTTTTTTATACCGTAGTTTGATGATATATCAGCTATTAAAAAAAGGTTTCTTTTGACTTAAAAGTACCACACGTTATTTTTTTACCCTAAGTTGTTTTATAATTATTTTGCTAATTGTTGTATTCAGAAATATATTTATATCAACACGTGCGTAGTATGGATATTTTTTAAAGAATAAAATATTTTATATGTATGTTTAAATATACTATAAAAGTTCCTGAGATGATTTTCCCGTTTTTCCAGCTTTGTAGAAGACGTCTCTAAGCAGAAAACCTGGTCTCCTTTAAAATACATCATTGCAACAGCAGTACCACAAAACTTTCCCTATTCTGTACTCTGTTTTTTTCTTCTTCTTCACTTTCACTTCATATGTTTTCATATGTCGCTATATACTCCCATCTTCTTTTTTCTTGCAGGCATAACAAAACGCCGTGTATATATTGGACTTTTGTTGTGCCTTTCTTGACGACCACCCACCTGCTCACAGGGTAAGTAGTATGGACAAATGCCAGGGAAGGCTTCAAGCTCCGTTCCTTTTACGTGTTCTTTTTATACAAACGTACAACCACAACAACAACATCAACGTTCGAAAACACCATACGCAAAAAAATCTTTTTGCTCAACACGTAATGTGCATCTTGTCCAATTTTACTTGCCCTGTCGTCGTCAGCTATAATGATCACTTTGTTCACCCGTAACCAATTTTTTTTATCTCCTTCCTTTGTCATAATTATACTTGTCACTACAAGGATTACATGGGCACACACAGAGCCCGCATTCCTTTCCTTATCAAATCATTTTTAAATCTTATACAATATGTTTAACAAAAGTTACACATACTTTTTTCCCTTTTCTTTGTGCCCTTTTTGCACACTTTTGTGAATTTCCCCTTCGTTTTTGCCATATTATTTTATTCAGTTGGATAATTATTGTGAGATGATTATTCCTGCTACGACACAGTTTATTTCTTAAAATCGCTCTAAAATCCCAGTTTTTGCGAGTGCCCTCAACCAAACACTATAGCTGATCTGTACAATAAAAGCCAAACCCAATTCCAGCATTAAGTTTCTCTCCTAAATTCCCTGCTTTTGAGTGTGTTGTGAAAAACGATAATTTATTACTTAACGTTGATGATAATAACCACGACGCACGTGTATTTGTGGATTTTTTTCTTTGTATATTTGTATCATCTATTATGTGTGTACTGCTTGTCTTTACTTCTGTGTTCTAAATTTGTACCAACATTGCATAATATATTGCAACAATTATATGAATGAGTAAAGAACGTATAATAATTATGAGTGATACTTTTTAAACGTTGTCTATTGTTATTATTATTATTATTACACGCGTGGGTTGTGTTGTAGATTAGGTTAATAAATTAACAAATTGATAAAATTGCACTATTGCATACGAATTCGTATTCATATTGTGTTAGACACGTTATACGTTAAATCCCTGATAGTGTGTAACGTCACTTGATATTATTACATTACTTTATTTTTAGGTTCAAGGTTTTATTATCATCAACAACAACGTGACCATACTATTTTAATTATTAGAAACTTATCGTTTAATGCTGGCTTTTTAAAAAATGATTATACGATTAGTGCTTATCGTGATTTTATAAGAAACACCGTAAACGACAAAGCTAGAGCAATAACCACATTTTTTTTAATAATAATACAACAACGGTTAAATATATCATCTGCACAAGTAATTATCCATAATATTGTTTACTCTAAAATAAATTCCATTTCAAATACAAGCGTGGAAACTGTTTCTTTTGGGATTTCTCTGTTTTCAATATTGTACCATAGAATTCCGTGTTCTCACAGTAATATTTTTTTTCCTAGTGTTTGTACGAATTTGTTAAGGTGTCATACATTAAAAGGACACAAACAACATTTTTTTTTATTCCAGAGGAGCGCAACATTTTTTTGAAATGCAACAATGGGAAGATTTATTTTTGTTCCTTCCTGGCACATGGTTTATTATTATCCGTTAATTACAAGCGACTATGTATGTAGTTTTTTTATGTACAATTATAGGCACACAAATGCACCAATTTCAACAAAAGGTTGTAATTGTAATTTATATTTTAGCCATGTAATCCAGTAGAGTGAAATTCTACGGTAAAGAAGCGAAATGAACATGATTTGGCGTATAAGAATAATATGCTGTCTTAAACTTTTTTTTCAACAAAAAAACGTTCTAATTATTAATTAATGTGGATATTGAGTATATAAGCAAAATTCCTGATCGCAATAACTGACTACCTAAATTGTAAATAGGCTGACTAACGGAATCAATCAATTTGGAATTTTATGGTTTTTACTAATAATTACCGAAATGTCTTTTCACCGCTGCGTTTTTTCAATTTGTGGTTGAGTAATTAATCAATTAATTAAGAAAAAAGTTGGAAACAAAAAAATACGGTTTTTTGCCAAATTGCGTCCTAATTAATTTAAAAAAAGTCAGAGGGATATCCTTAATGGTTCCATAAAACTTCAACTAATCTTTTGTATATGGTCAAGGTATATTAGAGAATAGAATCATACTAATAATATAACAAGTATAACAGCACTTTTTTAGCATACCAAGAAGATGAGGATAATTAATGCGGTTATTTTAAACGTTTTTCTCTCTTTCTTCCTTCTATTTTAAATGTATTTTATAATATTGTATATAATTAATAGCAGCATTTTGTACACATGATTCCTGAATATTTTTTTACGAAGTTGGCATTTTTTTCTCATAAGGTACTATTTACCATACAAAAACAAGTGTAATTTTTATACCTTTTTTGGTTGGATAATAAAAATGTTACTATAATATGTAGTTATTGTAAATTGTATTTATTTTAACGTAATCGTATTTATACTGGTGGTCTTGTCCAATATGTTTTTATGAGGATCGTTTTTAATTGCATTTTTCTTAAAAACTTTCGTTATTATCGGGCTACACAACATCTGATAAATTTTCATGATGATGATATGACTATTTATATTGATCTTTTCTCACACATTTTTGATCATGTGTAGTTTCGTTGTTGTATAGCTTGTTATTATAATGTTGCTGTTGTTGAGATATTGATGATGATGATGATCAAAAAACGTGTTGCATATATTCAGTAAAAAACACTTGAATTTTTTTGTGTGTAAAACGTCTTTTGCTTGTGGGTTGCTTATAAAAACGTTAAAACTAACGTTAAAAACTGAAATATCCTGAGATGCGTCGCGCTATAATATGTCTTAAAATGTATATTACTTAACTATTAATTAACTTAACTAATAGTTTTATATTTTTTTTGCTCTCTCAAGTTAAAGCTGCGTTTCACAAATATAGGTATATATGTATGTATTTATATGGCAAATTCATGCACTGCACCGTTTTGTGTATGTCGTCGTCGTGTGTGTCTGTGTGCTCTTTTGGAGGAGATGCACAACTTACACTTGCTTTTGTGTGTTTGTTGTAGCAGGTGACGTACCTATAAAGGTACACCATATTTAAAGCTTATTATTCTTCCCCATTAATGGGGCATTCTGAGATATTTTCAACTGAGCGCTGCTATAATGATATTATTTATCCTCCCAAGTATACTGGGAGTAGGTAAAAAAAAATTACCATTATTTTTTCTGGCTGTGTTGAACAAAATTTGTTTTCTTTGTGGGTATTTTTTGATGGATTTCTTATAATTATCGAATTTTTTTACCCATTTTTTTATAATGCTATACTTTTTGGAGTACATTTTCTCTGACTTCCGTTATTTGTTACACGTTATGGTATTTTTTTAAGTTGTCCAAACAATGCCGTTTGAAAAACAGATTTGTTTCTTTGCTGCTTTAACACACTCTGTTTGATACTTTCTGGCAGAGGCTGGGGTCCTTTTTCCTTTATGAAACCCTACTGATAATATTCCTAAAATTGTTTAAAATGTCAGGTGAACCAGTAATTAAGCATTTTTTTCGTATCTTTTTTATATCATATCATAAGTACCTATTTTTGTAGTCCTCATATTTGATTGTCAACAGCAGTAGTATTCACGGAGGCGGAGGAGCCGCAGCAGCAAGCAAAACTTGGAACGTGGTATATATTTTTTGGCGAATTAATTTGCTCAAGAGGGAAATCAATGAAAGCAAAGCATCACGTTGTTCTTTTGATGGAACTGTTTGATTATGGCAAAAATGAAGGAAGGAAAAGGTTGAGGGAAGGAAAATGGATGATGTAACGGTGTTTTTAATGATGATGATGATAATGATGATACTATTAGGATGACTATTTTCTGGTGACATTATTTTGACTCTATATATTTTTCGGTATGCATTGTAATCTGACCTCTGACCCATTCTTTTCTTCACAATTTTTTTCCTTTCTCTCTCTCTCTTCTTCATATAGGGAAAAACTTTGTTATTTGAAATAATAATTTAAACAGATTTCACACATAAAATTGAGGTTCCTGGTAGAAATGCGTTTTCTCATTAACGTTTGAAATACGTGACGAATTTTTTTATGCATGCTTTGTATCTCTGTGTACTTATGTACGTACGTATTTAATAACTCTTCCGACGTAATTATAATTTTTTTTTCACTCGAGAGAAAAAATAAGATTGTATATTTTCTGGTATGTAATTTGTAAAAAATGAACACATGTTGAGCGACCCAAGTTCAAGTCGACTTGATCTATTCAACCTGAGGATTGTTTTGTATTAAATGACTGATTCTTTAAAATTATTACATATTTTTATGATGTATTTGTATTATTGTTATTATTATTATTATTTTTTATCATCTTTTCTTCTCTACCGATAAAAGCGTAGTACCAATCCAGCAGAAAAATTGTTTTTTTAAGCGTTCTTTATTTTCGTTTGGTTTGTTTCTTTCATGTTTTCAACGTTAAAAACAAACTACTACTGTGATGATGATGATAATGATGATCAGACAGGATCAGACAATTAACGTTGCAAAATACACTGTGAGGGATGTCTCTACTAGAACAAGAAAGGAATATAATAGACACACACTCGCACACACAGAGAAATTATTTGTAATAAAAAATAATAATAACAAAACTCTCATCCTCGCCACATTATATTCTGTCCTCCTACTACTACCTGCGTGGGAGGGGTTATTTTTGTTGTTTTGTATTTATCACCCCTCTCCCCTCTGGACATAAAACTTACAGATTGATAGAAAAAATTGTGGCAAGGATTTTTAATTATTTTTGACGCATGGGTACGTAGTGTGGCACAAAAGTTTCGTTTTTTCTGACCTATGACATGTTAGATTGATGATAAATATGTACAACGTAAAAAGTATGAATGAGAAATCAAAAAGTTACTATTACTTGGCCTTCTTCAATCAAAAGATGAAGAAAAAAAGGATGATGAGTAAAAAAAAGAGGTTGAAACAAAAGAAATATGTTTTTTGTAGAACTATCAGACTATTCCAATGTGGTCGACGTCGTCATAAAAGTTTGACTGTTTTCATGTATCGGTATATGTTTATAGCAGTCTGTCTGCTTGGTTTTTGACACACTATAATAATTAGGTAATATATAGATAACCGTGATAGATGATAATAATGATAACGTTTGTATAATATTCTACAGAGCATGTTCCTGTTTTTGATACTTGGGATTGGAAAGATTTTTTAAAAATCTTCCGCTGCTATTATTATTGAAAATGATGAATTAATTGCTATACAATTTTGATTTGTATGCCGTGTTTTTTTTTGGAGAGCAAAGTTTCTGATTTCAGGGTTTTTTCACTTTGCAAAGTAAAGTGGAATATTTTTGTGAAGAATGAATGGAGAAAAATGATGAGATAAGGTAGTAGGATATTTTTTGGATGTTTTCGTTTGTTCATCTGGGGAAAGTAAGATGTTGAGAAGGAGAGAATTTGGAGGAAATGGGGGAGGAAGTGGACATCGTCATCACCTGTGTTTTTTTACCCTAGGTGATTACTGTAGGTACTGTTTGAATGAATGAATGATGCCCACTTGGTGTGAAGTAAAGCTAAATGTCAGTCCATCGGCTTGCTGCCCACGGAACTCCGAGAGGCAGGTCGATTATTGTTGCCGCTTGCGATACTACTGCTGCTCAAAGGAGGACTACTGTTGGGCAAGGGCAAAGGGAGATTGGAGTTGGCAGCGGCCGCTGCAACGGCGGCGGCCACAGCAGCTGCGCTTGGTCCTCCCATACCTCCCATGTTGCCCATGCCCCCGTGACCCACTGGTCCACCTGAAGTAACTATTAAATGCTGACCTTGACCCATGCTACCTCCACTAATTATCTGACCTCCTCCCATAGGATTTCCACCGCTGCCTGCAGACGAGGATGCACTTGTTGTACTGGGGCTTCCTTGACTTGGACTACTCGTCGTTGACCCGCCGGGAGGACTACTGAACGGTGGATGTGAGTGAGGCCCCCCTGGACCTCCCGCTTCCGGGTTTAAAGGATGGTGAAATGCTCGAACTCCACCTAGCAATGCTCTGGGCAAATTAAAGGGGAAATCAGGAAATTTGAATGAAACCGTGTATGTGGGGGGGGGATACTTTTGCAACCGGAAAAAGTGTTTCAATAATTTTCAAAGGTGTTTACCTAGCTTTCCATCCACACTGGACTGTTGTGGTATTTCATGCGGAGGAGGATGCGGAACAGTCTGCGGAGAAGGTAGAGACCACAACCCTGGACCTGGACCACCTCCACTCCCCAATCCACCGAATGGGGCATCGGACGGTGGAAAATCTACTGAAGCTGATCTTTGTTTTCCAGCTAGGCCTATCATCTCATCTTCCCTTCCACTTTCCAGTTTGATACTGAGATCTGGAAAAAAAACGCGAAATTTGCAAAATTCAGTATAAAAAATTCCACAGCTCCATTACAACTCCCCAAACCAAAAGTACTAAATAATGCAAAAAAAACTCACCCTCTGGCATAGTGTTTTCTGTGCTAGCGCTCCTAATTTTACGAATGTTTGGATTTTCAGTGATCACAATTGTTTGTTGTTGTTGCTGATGCTGTTGAGAATGTGGTGAGGGTGGTGGACCAAGATTTCCTTGGCCCGGCGAAGGATACATAGGTCCAAAATTTGAAAATCCAGACATCATGTTTTGCCTATAAAGAAAAAACACCATTCCGTATTTGTAATCTTAAATCATCCCACTCATCTTTGAAAACTCCTGCTTCAAAACTTAGCATCTCTCAATAACGTGTGTACCATCTCTTACCTTTGTTCCATTTCAATAATTCTTGTATTGATCGAAGGAGATGGAATCGGCGCAGCTGGTCTGGGAGGATGTTGGGGGTGATAGTCAACTGATTCTGGAATGGATCCATCAGGGCTTTGATGTCGCGGAGATGCCGAAATACGAATCTTCTTTCTCTTGTCGTGGTCGTATATGCCTGTAAGTTTAAAAAAATCCAAATGTCATATTTTGAACGCATTATCTTTCAAAACAATAAATTCCTCAAAATAATATGCATAATATATAAAGGACGCTTATATACTAACCGGAAGGTCCAGGCGGGTTTGGTGGCGTCGGGGACGGAGACGGAGAAGAAAATGAGGTAGGTGACTGGACAGAATTTATTTTGTTCAGTGAAGCCTGTTGTTGTTGTTGTTGTGATGATTGGGATTGTTGTTGCTGCTGTTGATGTTGTTGTTGCTGTTGTTGTTGTTGTGGCTGATTTTGTTGGGACATCAACAACGATCCCGAATTTTGAGACACTGCATTCTCCTGCCCCGAAGCATTGCTGCTTGACGCCGAGAATGAGGTTATTTTATCCCCGGACTGCCTGTCATCATTGACATCAGTTGATATGCTATGCAGATCACTCTGCGACAGTGATAACCCTTTGACCTGGCAGAGAAAAAATACAAAAAATACAATTTCCAACTCAAGATGACCCCTCGCATCAAATTTCCAATTAAGACAAGCTTTGTCATCTTAATGATGTTCATTTACTGGCTCTATAAATTTTTTGGCAAAAATATTAATCCCATACCTGGAGCCGTTTGGCTGTTTGAAGGAACGTATTTAAGTTGGCATCGTCGACATACACCTCCCCTTTGTACATAAACTCGAGTAAAGCCCTGAGATTGACTGGAGTTGTCCCATCGAGGATGACAACAAGATTCTGTGCTCCAGAGCATTGTTCAAAAAGCTCTTGAAAGTGGACGCTACTCGCTGCAAGCACAACGCGGTGTGCTCTGTAGCTTTCACCTGTGTAAGAAAAACACACAATGGAATCTTACATTTTTTAACGACATCATACAAACAGGCACACATTCCATCTCACAATATTTTTTTGCCAGCACTCCCACCCACTCATCATAGGCGCTTCTTTTGGTTTCAAATTACAAATTACACACAACAGCCACTCCACTCCGCACTTTTGTCCCAGGAGTATAATGGCCCTTTGAACAACTTGATATTACGTGTGCGTGTGTGTTTTTGTGTGGATAATGTTGACAAAAAATGTGGATACTTACCGTCACAAAATAGCGTCACATCTGCGAGGCTTTCAGATTCAAAGAGCTTGATGAAAGAGTTGGCGAGATTGTGACCGTAGTTACTCCATCGAAGATGAAACTGATGACGGGAGCTCATTCTTTCCTTTTTTGTCGCAGCATAGGGCTCAAATACTCAGTAATATTCCTAGAGGGAGAAAAAAAGAGACAAGGTTTAAATTTACGGTACACACTCAAAAACACGCGAAGACTTTAACAAATGAAATTTAATATAAAGGCACGCCTGTTTTAAGAAAGCTCTTGTTACACATAATTCATTAAATGATGTAAAATGACGTCATGTCATACGACAACAACTGTGGTGGTCTGCGCCAGCTCATTGTAAAATACCCTTTGTAACAAGGATTACATTAAACTTTCTGGATTTTTTTATTGTGGCGTTCAATTGTCACATTATTTCTTAACTCCAATTTTCCAACCAACTACCGACGACAAACGTCACATGTTGAACCATTCTCCTGACCGTGTGACTTATTGATGACCGAAATAGATTTATTATACCGCTTACAGTGCTCATATTATTAAGATTTTCTTTTACACTCATTTGAGCATATATTTTTTCATTTTTTAATCACCTACGTTTATAATCATTATATGCTCACGTGTTGTATTTCGTCTTTCCAGCTAAACTGTTTTATTGAGAGAGTCTGATTCTTAAACATAATTTTACAACACAATTTGTTTTTTCATTTCCATCCGGTTTCTGTTTTGTACATCGTTCTAGTTTACTCCCTCTACCTTGTCTACTATTCCAAACTTACACACTCCGGAAAATAATATGAAATAATTTTCCCATGAGATTACATAAAAAAAATAATCCAAAAACTCGAAAACAAGTACACGTGACCACATCCAAGAAAATGTTATGAAACTAGCTACTGAAATCGTAAATGGAGCGTGAGGTAAGCTGTGTTGCGGTATTATTCAACTTTCACCTGATTTGAATGTCGGTAACCTCGCCAGAAGACTGACAGTGGTAAACGAACGAGACAGTCAACAATTGACGGTATAACCACCACCAGACAAAATGTGGGTTGTTTCAAGTGTATGTTGCAGTCTGCTTGTCTGGAAGCTCACATTTCATTTCCAGAGAGAGAAAGTACAAAACAAGACTTTGAGACGAAACCAGACTTAATATTCATAAAATACTGGATTTTTTTCTGTAGAATCCACCTGTAAATTGACTCCTCTAGTGTAGGAGGTCGCTGTTCTATAAATACCTAAGGCATATGTGGCATATGACATGGCGTCTCACTCTACACAGTAATAGACGGATTATGAAGTGTTCATTCCAATTACATATGTCTACCGTTGGACAAAATAAGCTGTACATGCCCCAATCGAGTGTTAAATAAATGTCACTTTTTCGGCACCACTAAATAAGGACTACTGAAAATATGCCAACTGCCAAAACCATTGTTGTGATGCACGTCATTTGAGATTGCATGTAAATTTTAGTGTAATTTCATGAATATATTTGAACAAGTATATTGAAGTCGGCTATGTATTTATGTCTGCAAAAATTACCCACTGACTTTCACTTTAATCATCGATTTGCTTCAACGTGAAATGAAAGCCGTCAAAACATCGCATTCCATACGGGCGCCTTCTGTCTCCTAAAAAATGACTCTGTCTGTCACGGCCTATATATGTCGACACACACATACACAACGTGTACAATTTTTTCCTGGTAGTTTTAAATCACTGGTTCAGTGAACCAGATAAAAATTTTCCATAAAATATCAAAACCAATATGCCGAACTAGGTATACACGTCATGCAACGCAACCAACCACCAATATGCCTACAACTACACAATCCGAACAGGTAACCGTAACTTTTAAGTCAACAGAATCGAAAAGGAAAAAAAACGTGCCTATTAAAATTCCTCTTCATTCTGAGATGCACACTTCAAACGGGAAACGTTTCATCTTCAACCTGGACTAAAACGACACCGTTATGAGTCATAACTTATGACCGTTGTCAACTTTGTTTTAGGAACAATCACAAGGCAAAATTGGCTACACTTTACTCTAGCAGTAAACTGGGGGAAAATGGAATACGTAAGAATTTTTTAGTGTATTACAGTTGTAAGTGGTATTTACTGTGCAAAAAAAAACCTGCAGCAGTTCATCAAAGCACTTTCACAATATCAAAATAAATTCTAGTGAAATTCTTGTTGCCGGAAGCTTGTACCTAATTGAGTACGTTTCGGGTCATAAGCATTGCCATCATGACTCATGACTCGCGTTTGTGTAAGTGCTTTCTCTGTATTTTAATGCACTCAACATAAAGTTGCTATTTTTCTAATTGGTACTCTAATTGAACTTAAGTTTACTTGATGTCGATTTCTCTATGTAAATTTTCACCGTTACTTAAAATATTACGAAAATTTCTTGGAACACACAGTTTCCTCTCAAATAACTTTATTAAGAGGTAAAATGTTAAAAATTTAATTAAAACAAGTTGGTTCAACGGGTACATGGCCAAGAAATAAA
>JAHZNB010001262.1:0-14293 GCA_027744295.1 Callyntrura guangdongensis
AAAGTAAAATTTCTTGGTGATTGATGCATTACTTGGTTCCCTTTTGTGGTTGAATCAACTTGAAAGGGGTGTGGGTGAGTACAGACATTCTTTCTCAAGTTTGGTAACATATGTCAAAGTCGAAGGAAAAAGTGCGCCATTATTTTCAGTAGGTTAATTCTACTACTTGTTTATGTATGTATTCTTTGCACATCATACAGTCGCTTATTTTATGTACCCTTTATGCTAAACAATGAATAATTTATTTATGTAATTTTTTAACCGAGCCAGTTTCATTGTGTGACACATTAGCTCTACTGGCAGTGCCACAAAAAACTGATAAAAAGCAATACGTTTTTTACGTACCAATTTATGAAATTCATGGGTTTAGCTGGATTGTTACATGAAATGGCGGTAAATTTTTGGCGATATCTGAAATTTGAAGAGGGTGAAAAGTGTACGAGATTTTCTTATACACACTTGCTCTTTTTGTTACACTCCCAATGGACAATTTCCTTTCATGAGACAAGACACTTTTTAGACGCAATAAAATATTTCCCAAAGAGCCAAATAATTGCGTTCTAGGCAATGAAATGAACGCACGCCCAGTTCCAGTAGTGGCACATAATATGGCAGCAAAGAGCTCCCGGGAGAGGGAGAAAGAAACGGAGAAAGTAATGGATCAGGGTACAGGGAACAGCAGTACAAAAGAACTAAAAGAAAATGTGAATCGGTACGGCGTGTCCTTGCGTTAATTGGCTATAAAGTTTATTGTTCAGTTGAGTTTCTCTTTTAAAGAGAACAATGTGTTCCTTTTTACGATAAATATAATTTTCCAACTTCTTGGCATCATATTTATTTCTCTTGGTTATTATCTGTTGATGGGTAGATGCTGTTTGCCTTAAGAAAGCCAGAATAATTTACGTTGCTGCTTTTTGGTCTTCCCAGCTTTTGTATGTTGCATTACAAAGACAAGTTCCAAGTCGTTTTAAAGCACTTTCAATAAATGCTTCTTCACTCATAAAAACCACCAAGCCATTTTAATATAGTTTTGTTATTATTACCATACACTCATCTGTGTTACGCTTCTCCGCCAATCTTCTGCTTCTCATTAGTTTACAGAATGAGGTCACTTACAAAATCGCGGACATATACAAGGAAAAGTATATTTATGTTAGTGGTTTTCTAAAATCGACGTCAAATATTACTGGGACAAGGGTCTATGAGAATATCGACAAATTAAAATGTTATCGTCGTCGTCGTAAATGAGATATAACGAATTTATTTGCGGTAATAAGTGAACTGGACAAGAAGTTATTCATAGCTATTAGGAAATTTATTAAAAGGTAAACAGAATAAAAGATGGTTTGTGCTGTGTATGGGATGATTATTTCTTAGAAAATATTTTGGTATTTATTACGAATATTTTTAAGAAAACTTTCTTGGTTTCGGCTGCTTGGCGGTTTGAAATAACCTTCAACTGCGTCTGTGTCTGTTCCAGCTAATTCTTTCTCCGTGGTTGCCATTAAATGCACCAGGTTCTTCGCAAGAGCACTGTGAGATTGCCCCGTGTTTCGACTTTTTGTCCTGATCAACAGATTTTCAAATCCATCAGAAGAAACTTCACCCTCTGACTCATCCTCTTCACTGACTATCAACTCAGCTGGAATCTCTTCTTCATTGTATTCTCGTAAAGCATATGGAAGACGAAATGGTCTACGTTTTTGTTGCAATATGTCTCCCGTTTTTAACAGTTTCATGTGCCTTCGAGAAATTTTTTCTTTCTAAGAAAAAAACCGCAAGGTTTAAGAATATGCCCCATAATTACTGCGAATGGAAAGATTGATTTAACTTAAATTTAAAAGATCATAATAAATTTTGAATACTACATATCCGTACCGTTATGAACAGCCTTCTACAAATGCGTCTCATCTCGGGATGAAAAATTACAAACCAAATTAAACTATAAAATTTGAATCCGCATCCGCCAACAGTGGGCACAACAGTAATAAAAATTACGAACACAAAAACAAGTACTAGCTGGAAACGAGTTATAGAAAGCAATTGTTGAAATCGGGACATTTTTTTAGGACTCGATTCTTTCTTATAAAGATTCCAGTTAAATATTTCCCCGCCACTGTCAGCAGAATAAATACTTAGTAATTCTGCCCACGTTACTTCCGTAGTTTTAAGGATCGATTGAGATGATCTTGTCTTAACTTTCTCTGGCTTTTCTCTTGGAGCCCTGCATACCTTGAATCGCGGATAGAGGATTTTAGTATGTGATTTGCTGTTTGACACCACTAATTCTCTACAGGAAATTAAAACTAAAACTTAGTTTTTCGTAAGGAAATAAAGTATTTCTAAGACCTTTTTTGGTATTTAACTACTTGTATTAGTTCTTACTCATGCCATGTTCTACTTTTGATGAAAGACCCATTGATGTAGTACATGAAATTTGCTGTAGTCATAAGAAAAATCAGATTGAACACAAGTCTCATTTTGTTAGATGGCGAACTTCAAAAATGATCAAGGCGAGATCCTGAGTACAACGACGTTAAATCGACCAAAAATAAATAATCGGTTAAGTTAGTTTTCTGTATGCTCGTGCTCTTCTTGTATTTGTATCCATGATATGCATCGAGGTAACGACCGAAAATAAATAATTGGTTAAGTTAGTTTTCTGTATGCTCGTGCTCTTCTTGTATTTGTATCCATGATATGCATCGAGGTATTAAATAATAATATGATATGAATAAAATGTTGGAAGTTTTGCTAGTTGACTCTTGTAGTTACCACAGGCCACGGAGATTTAATTGAAACACAATGTAATGTACATTACATTGTACAGTAACATTATATTAAATGTACAATGCGGTACGTAGGAAAAGTTAAAAACACTTGATCTTACAATAAATAACCATAGGCTGCGGAACTGGGGGGATGGAGGGGTCAAATCCCCCCCTGAAATTTTATTTTAACATTACAGGAAAGGGAGTCTATTACATTACAGGATAGGCTTGACCCCCCCTCGAAATCCCTGTTCCGCAGCTACAGTAAATAACTACTCTACAACTTTTGTCATTTGTTACGATCCCATAATTCAAAAATGCTTCTGCTCGTTCTCAATTCATAGTGTTCTTATAACTTATACATAACTCCACGCAAACAACGGTATTCCATTGGTTAGAGATCGGTGATTTATGGCAAAGTCGAAATATTTTATTAACTACATTCTTTCACTTGGAAAACTTGGAATGATATTTCATATAAACTATGCTATTTCTGCTTCTTATAGATTCAAGAAAAGACACTGTTCAAGTCACAAAATTTATTAGAATTGACAATTGAGATACTCTTTAGAAATGTCGTTAAGAAAAAATATTATGATTCTTATTATTTTCTGTCTACTCGTAAATACAAGCTACATGAAAACTGGGCGGGGTAGGTAGATAGACAAAGAAGAAATTGTGTTAAATCATATTGCTAGCCAAAATTTGACCAATAGCGGTATTACTGACACTTGGCACAGCTTTCCTCTTCCTCGTCAGTTGATCAATAAATCAAATTAAACTATAAATTTTGTTCGTGATATTTGTTATTATTATTTAAGACCTCTAACTTATTCTTATTACTCGAGGTACAACCGGTACAACTCTAAAAAAATTAATAGTTCTTTGTAACCTTTTAGATTTGGTGGGGTAATATGAGACTGCAATTTATGTTATTTTATTCCAATCAAAGATTTAGCAAGCAACCAATTTATAAAGTCCATGTATTTCAGCATTGTAACCGGACGAAAGAGGAAAATATGAGGATGACTAGTAAATTCCACAGGTTTACAAGATCGGTAAAACTTTTTCAGGAACTTTCTTTGTAATGACGACCTTGGCCATTTTGCCAACTTCCAAGACACAAGAAATTTATAACCTGTTCTGTAATAGTCCCCTAAAAACCATAAAATTGTCAGCCACCCAGTAGATGCTGATATACTTGTACTTAACAGTATCAAAACCAACTCCCATGGTAGTTGATATCGAAAGCGAATCAGGGTGAACAAGCTAATTGCCGATAAATATGATAGCACAAAATGCAGGGGCAAAATTCGCCCTTGCAAAAGTTGTCCGTATAGAACTCGGATGACTTGGGCTGTTCTCAAGAAAGGCACAATGGTAGCTTGCCCTTTTGATTCTTTTTGTAGATAAGTGTTTATCACTTGGATTGAGGAAAACCTACATTGTAATAAGAAACAATTTTATTTGATCTTTCTTTCCAATTTGTTATCCTAAAGGTCGACAAATTCGACAACAAACCCACCTTAAAGTAGAAAAAGTGATAATATAGCAGTACGGAGTGAGAACCGTCAGTATCGTGTTGATCGTTAGTTCCGTAATCATGGATCCCATCAACGCCACTTGGAGAACGCCCGCGGGGAAATATAAGACGTAAAAGCACACTGGATAGTTTATAAAAAGGCAAGAAAGATGAACAGAATTGCCAGGATTCCTGATATACTGTACCAATGAGAAGATTGGTATAGTGAAAATATTATGGACAAGCATTTTGACACAGAATTCCATGAGAAAAATTTGACGTCCAAATTTTTCTTTTAAAAACATGCCGGAAAGTTCTAGAAATGAAAATTGCATGAGTTAGAAAAATGAAAGAAGCATGCCTTTGTATTAGCTATTTCTTTCGCTTAACTGTAAGAGGAAAACATACCTGAGTGGTGGAGGTAATATTTGAATAGCCCATTTACAACCGGAACATAAAAATCTCTACAACGAAAATAGTTTGCCTTGTCGCACATTGTGGTAAAGTAACCAATAACGTACAAAGTGTGATAAGCAGTATCAAACATATTTTCCCGTTTGAATTCTCGAATATGCCTAACGAGGCCGTACAAAAGAAAGAGGAAATAGAAAGTCATGACTAATGAACCACACTTCCACCTTCGCCTGCTGCCTTTCGTTTCCGCACATTGGAGAGCAATCTCGTTCCAGGAAAATGCACTGGCTAGGAAATATTTGCACGGTTTGTTTACAAGAAATCCTACGATTTGGACTATCGCCTGTGTTATCATTGCTTCGCTTCTTGAGTGTCAACTGTGCACTTGTATTTTCTAATCGAACAGGCTGTGAGTAAAGGTACAAAGGCTTTAAAACGTTTATTTTGAGTAGCTTGTTACTTGTTGAGTATTCGTCGTTCAAAATTCTACTGATGAAAAGAGCGAATCAAAGCCATTTATTTATATTGCTTGATGGCAAATGCAATTTAACTTGATAAAAAGTTCAACTTTGGTTGGGGGTTGGGACGAAAGTAAAATGCTATTTCAAGATACGTAACATATAGCCGCAGCAATAAACCGTGAACTTTCTTCCTCTGCGTTATGAATTTAAATGTCAGTATGACACACCCGCGTTATTTGTTGTTTTTATATCATTTATAAAATCGTTTTCAATAACTACTGATATGAAATCATAAAAACAAATTAGGAGCTACTGGTACTGACACCATATATATTTATTTTATGACCGGAACTGGGGCTTTGAGAATTCAATACAAAATTTGACAAACCGAATTCAAAATGAACGATAAAGACATGTAAGTACAAAAACAAGAAATCATTATCAAATGTTGTTTTTGAAAGTTTTGAACAATTAATGATATAGTGTGACAACTTACATAATACAAATTGTCTTATCTGATGTAGGTATCTGACATATTTTGTACGCGTAATTTAATGTTTTCGTCAAATTAGCTGTTGATAAGGAACAGGACATTTTTGTTCAGGACGGAACGGAACTTTTTTTTACATTTTGCTTTGAATTTATATTCATTTAACTATTAAAACAAATTCGTCCAAAACATATTTTATGAAGCAGAGACCGTCGGCATATATGTTTTTAGAAATGGAACGACTTAAGTGGGTTTTTTAGCATTGTATGTATTTGTAATTGTAATTTTATCAATATCATGCAGCGTATTATTATGCCAAACCCCAAACTGTAGTATCTCAAGACTCATGATCATTCATAGGTAAATACGTAGAATCAGGTAGAGGAAAATATTTAACAATATTTTTTATTACATTTTATTTTGTTTCATGAACTGAAACTTGTATTGTATGTACCTTATATCATAGAAAAACAAAAACGAAGGACGACCGGCGTATTTTTTTGCACATCAAATGTTTTAAAACTTCTACTCTTTTCTTCATGATAAATGGATGGTACCTTTAGTGCAGAAAAACAAAGTCATAATTTCATAATAGGTACTAATTTCAAGACGATGAACAAAACTTTATGAAATATGTTAGTAATCTTAGAGAAAGTGTCCCATTATTACGATCCTTGAAATTAATGACATTTCAGCATTTTTGACCTTAACTATTAATACAACGGCAACAACGATCCCACAAAATCCTCTGAAAAATACGCACACACCCAAAATACAAAAGGCGTTTACATGCCTGCTTTTTGGCTAGCAGGTAGCAATTAACGAGCTGCTACCTAGCACCACCCCTGGAGCCAAAATGTGTTCCCTCTCTGCTATTTCAAATAGAATTTTTAGTTTTTTTATTCAGTCTCCAAGTTAAGTATGCCATTCATTGTAACACATCGTAATTTACAGGGTAATTTACCAACACCAGGCTGATTTACGCTTCCGTAAACTTGGTCCTGTCTTCGTTTTCACCATTCCGCCACGTAGAAAACGGAGAAACAGTGGCACTGTCTGGTTTACACACATACCCCCACAAACAGACACTCCGTCCCCATTTCCCCTTTTCTTTGTGATTTCAAGTACACCTAAATGTACCCACTGCTATCGTATCATCATCCTTCCCGCCCGCTTTACTATCACCCAAGCCTGCTGAATTCACAGTACCAAACCAACACCAACTTTCTCCTAGAACTTCCACCAGCAGCAGTATGAAGTACATTGCAGGGAAAGGGCATCCAAGTGAAACATCCGTTTTCTCTTGGGAAAATGGGTGATGCGACCAAACGATAATCTACTCCAATTCGTATAGTATACCTCTTATATGTACGTATATGTTTGTGCTGTGCTACAGGCACCTATGCATAATATTTCTTCTATGTACGCAGAGTAAGTACATAAAATTATGTACACTGTGAGAATTGCAATCCAGCAGCTATCGAGTTTTCAAACAAAAAAAAAACGAAAGTGCGAGACAAGGAGCAACAATTCAGAATTCATTTCCACAGTAAACACTTTCACGTTGGTGCTTCTCACTACTTATAACCATTGTATATTGTATCTCTCTATACAGCCGTAGTGGTATAATGGAGCGATTCGGAATCACTCTGAAACCCCGCATCTCTTGGTAGTCAGACACTCTTGTGCAAAAAGCAGACTTCGCAGCAGTAAAAGCTATGTACAGTGTGGGTGCCGTTTCTTTCGCTGTTATGGTAGGTGAGCTGCTCCTTCTCTCCCTTATCCCAGACCGTTTGTCCTTCTGTAATAAATTCTTGGAATTAGAAGTCCTCGAGAGATGTGGAGCTAAAATAATGAAGTTATGGCGGTACTACAAGTCAGTATTATTGCTTTTACTAGATGCACAACACGAACTTATTGCTCTGAAAGGTAGTTCCAGCGTGCCACTTCCAAGTATTTACATCTTGGGCTTTTACGTCGTCTCCCTCCTGCGTTCTCTATTGTCACAGTGTGTATATCTTGTTTTATGCTTCCTAGTCTCCTTCTTTCTCTCTTTCTCTCTAATCCAATTCTGAGCGAAAAAAGAAGAGTAAGTATTTTTGTGGTATTAAGAGGATACAGTCTTACACACTGTGATTAGAAAAGTTTTCAGTTGTTATTCACCAGAGAAAGAGAATTACACAAGATATTCCTTCTTCGTCTTGATACCTTTAGCTTGGAAGAGTATTCAACCTCATTGTTTTACAAAGACGAGATAATAAAGCAAGCAAGTTATTACTAGGATGGTTTACGAAGGCGGCGTGTAAGCAACCAAATCATTTTTAGGATGTCTGCTGTGAAAATTCACACATGTTTGCATGTATGCTTTTCATGATTGTAACCGAATTTCAAATAAGTTTTCCCGTTATAATATCGCATGGCACAGATTTTACGTGACTATAATGGAGCGTGTTGGTAGTTGGTAGGCATTTCCTAAAAACAATATTTCGTACGTGATACCAGTTTGTATAAAACCACAAGAGAACCTTAGAAAAGTGGATTTGTTAAGCAAAACAAGGGCAATTTCGGGGAAAGTAATTATCACGGTAGCGAAATTGTCATCTCTGGCAACTCGAAATCTAAGTACCGTCGGGTGTCACGTATATGTACATATGCATGTTTGCATATTTTCCTTTTCATAGGTCACCGACCGACAAGTATGGCTTAGGGAGAGAGTTTTTGAAAAATTAAGTTTATTCATGAGACATCATTACGTAGTGGAGTTCATTAGGTATCTCTGTGAGAAGCAATTTAAACATTACATCCGTTGTTTTTGTAGCTGTATATTTTCAATTCTCTCTTTGCCCCGAATATTCATCTTTGATACTCCCTGGGGGATACACATCATAAAATGAGGCAATGCTTATTTCATGGAATTCCTAGAACATAATTTCTAAATAACATTGTGATGAAAATGTAGTTATTATGAGATTGCTTTTTTAAAGTTAGGAATTATTTTGGCCATCGTCAGCAGGAATAACCACAATCAGGTGTTGAACACAATGCAATGATTGTTTGAACAAGATTTGCGGGTAGGTAATATCACTCATTTTGTCAGTTCAGACTTGAGCATTAATTATTGTTTCAGGTTGGTCCATCATATTTTTTTTACGTACTACTTACATAATATCTATTAGCATACCGATATATCAAAACGAATGTCATGTTTGCAACACAGGTTCAAGGTATGTGTAGCATTTTCACTAATTTACGATTCAGTCAAATTTTTATTATTTTTAGTTGTTAAAACTGGCTTACGCTGATTTGTTGAACATTTGCTTACACAATGCTGTCACAAAGAAAACACACCGTCATAAACTAATCACATTTAATTTAGACGTACGGGAGTATTATAAAAGGATTTGATCACCGGCAAAGTTATAATCATCTGAACGGAAATCAAGCATTAACAGCGATTTGGTGATCATATCGGAAATACAAAAGGGAACATAAACTTTATACATAGTTCAGAAACATGGTAGGTCTCTGTGTCAAGCTGTTTTATTGTGTGCTCTCGTCAGCTCCCTACAACTATGCGCTGCACAACAAGGTAATATTTTAGAAAGTCATTGGATTCGTTTACACTTTTATGATCCAATTAATGTACCGTGTAATTTCTCCTATTTGCCATTTTGCCTCCCATGTAAGCGCCCAATACGTACGTTCAGCTTATCAACAGAGAAGGCGTTGAATCTCCATAATCAGTACAGAGTTAAGCATCGTACTCCGGCTCTACAGCTTGACAATCAGGTTATAACCAAATTCACTCTCTCTGTCGACCAATGATATGCTATTATTATCCTTAAAATATACATACATATAGCAATATGTAGTATGCACACGCTATGAGGGAACAACCTAATTTACTGTTTCGGTATTTATACGAGATGGGATCATTATTTATGCGAGTTGATTGCACCAGATTATTTGGCGAAAATGGAGTAAGCATTCTCTGCGTCACTTGCAGTTGTAGTTGTATGCCGGCTCCTAATGAAAGGCTTGGCAGGAATAAAATATGTATGTATATTGCTTTCTATTGTTCATTTTTGTTCTGAAAATATATATAGCTGAGCGAGTTGGCAGTAAAATGTGCCCAGTACTACGCAAACATAAAGGTTATCAACCATAACTGCCCGTATAAGAACGGAGCGTGTGAAAATTTGGTTGGAGGAAACGGCACTTGGACTAACGACCAGTTTGCCAATTGTCAAGTGATATAACAGCAAGAAATTTGGCTTTGGACATGCTCAGATTAACGGCTTTACTGCTGGTATTGGTCTATACAGTCCACCAGGAAATTATGAAGGCCAGTTTAAGGAAAATGTTCTCAAGCCCTGATTTATAACGTGTGTTCCTTCCTCTTGACAGCAGTACATGATGCAGCAGCGTTTGAAAATGACAAATAGCAAAATTGATTGTAATTATTTAAATAGCAATTTGTTGCGAAATTGGTTTATACATACCAGATTAAAATTAAAACATATTATTTTAATGTAATGGAAAAGAGAAACATAAAAAAATTATTTAAAAGAAAATATAACTTTGAACATGGGCGTGTGAAGAAATTCCATCCTAGAGGCATTTCATTTTAATACATACTATGTATAAGTATTGCTCACTGTAGTCCAAATGCAAATTACAACCTAAACGAACAGAAATCACAATTTCATCCCTGTCCAGACTACCATAAAAATGTATATCGAATACAGTAATCAAAATTGTTTACAAAAAGAGAAATCCTTTTTCTCATGCCATCACCACTGATTCGTGATATTGAAGCGGAAATACGCCTTGATTTCACAAGTCCTGTGTTGCAAGCGGAAGGGTTAGAGTAAAGAAGTTTCACAGCTAAAAAAAGTGACAAGTAAAACACGAAATTAATTCTGGTAAAGAGATTTTGGTCCGACGCAAAATACATTTCTCTCGATATTTCGCAAGTTCGTTCTCCTATAAGGAATTACATGTACATACAAACTGTATCCAACTTTATTTCTTTTGCTTACAACACTACCTCATAAAGAACTAACTGAGGAGTTCAAGTATTACTCACGCGTAAGATACACGTTTATCAAATCTATTGTACTCTACTTTCCTTTTCACTTCATTCCAGCACCAGTCAACCTTTCTGTTTACTAAACCAAACGCTATATAAATGCTTGTAAGTTATAACGAATGCCTACGAACTGGCGAAAATTGTTATTTTGTTACCACTGCACTGATTATATCAGAAGAAAACACAACTCAATAAATTCTTTTCGCTTACTCCTTTCTTGTGAGTTATTTTTTCAGCAAGTTTTGCTGTTTTAGTACTTTTGGCAACTTTTAGCGAAAGCAATAATTTAGTAGCATTTTTTATTTCATTCCGCAGAGTCAGTACGTATACTCTCATGTATAGCCTTGTGTAAGTATTCATGCACGTATAGTATGTTATCAATGCACACAACAAAACACTGGGATGCCTATTTCTCCAACAAAAAGTACGATCAGATTAGGGGTTCAGAGAAAGCTTTCTCGAAATCGATGTTTCACTATCAAAGATAAAATAATCAATCAAGTTAACACAATGATTACGCGAACGTGTGATGTACATGCGCGAAGGGGATAGGTACACATGTACAAACGTATTGTGGGAAGTAAAAAATTCGTTTACTAGATAAACTAGTAGACTGTCTATTGTTTTCACTGGTTTTGACAGATACAAAACATGTCACAGGGGAGTTACAGAGATTACTGACTATAAAATGTCATGAAGGGAAGTACAGAAATTTTAAGTTTTATGATCGCCTGATCGTCTGTCTGTCCTTTTTTTATCAGTCTCATATATTTTATATGTTGTCAGTAGTTTAGGATGGGTTTATCGTTTGTTTTATTATGTATGAACAGTTTTTTGCATACAACCTCAGAAGTATGAAGATGTCTTCTAGGCTGACAAAACACAATATGACTTAAGAACGAATCTTCTCGACGGGAAGTAGTATTTATGCATTATTTCCATTATTTTTTAAACAACTTGTACTTGTATAATCAGGGTGCCAAACAAAAATTATATTCAATATTTCCTTGCCTAATTTTCAAGAAAGATTCACTATTCAGTTGCACTGACGTAAGTATTACTTCACAACACATATACACGATATTTTACCTATATTGTTCATGATCACTTTTCCGTTTGGTATGTTTCAACACACGCACGTTTTATCTACTTATAATTATGCTTTCACACCATGTCTGCCTGCATGTCGTAAAAACGGTTTCTCTATAACGAAGCACTAAATTAATAGGGTGTCTACTGCTTCTATTTTGGAAATGTTTTCCTATATTTTTAAATCGAACAACCATCCAACTACAAGGTAATATTCATGTTTATACTTCCGTTGTTGGTATGCTTTAGATTTGAGCTTAAATCCTCACATCATGTACAGTAAAAATGATTGTCAAAACCAACAATCCAGTAGACGCTGGTTGAATAGGACTACAGATCATATCATTACTGCCATATGGTCCTGGAATGAACCACAAACAGCTCATCATGTATTCTGTTGGCGATGGCGATGGCTGTGCTGTTATTAATCTTCCGATCATTAGCAGAAAAGAATCATTGTCTTACCGTACACATCGCTAGTTTATCAGGGGTATTATTTCTGCGTTCCAGGAACCAGATAATGGCCTCTCACACACATGCATATACGTAGGTGGTTGCTCGCAGAGTGGAGATTACGAAGTCTATCATTGTATCTGTAACCTTTTCATGCGTAAACAATGCACAGTAGTCGCTTTTACTTGTAGCTGATAGCACATAAAATGTAACTCTTTTCATCAAGCAATAAGTAATGCATGTAGACTGTAGACAGGTTGAAAACCAAGTTGTTCCTTCCCCTTCCTGCTCGGAGAATAAAAGGCCAGGTCGCATTTGCCCTAATGCGCTCGAAGATACATTCTGGCTATAAGCATTGGCAGTTAACGGGAGCGATTCACAGACTCGCAGCCTGAAGACAGAACTGCTGGTGAATCGGTGAGCCAGGAAATTAATTGAAGTCTATCGATTCTTCCCTACGTTCATTGCATGGTGCACGCTTTAAAGGAAGTTTCTCTGAAAAGAAGCAAAATGAAATGCTGTATTGTATGTCCACGTAGACCCATTGTGTATAGGGAGGAGCCAGTTGACGAGGAACATTTTAGTACGGAACGATGTAATAATACTACCATCAACTGAT
Organism: Callyntrura guangdongensis; assembly: GCA_027744295.1. Classification (NCBI taxonomy): domain Eukaryota; kingdom Metazoa; phylum Arthropoda; class Collembola; order Entomobryomorpha; family Paronellidae; genus Callyntrura; species Callyntrura guangdongensis. The sequence continues at coordinate 12,912 of JAHZNB010001262.1, forward strand.
TTCGTCGCCATCACCGCTTGACTCAACAGCCTAACGAAGATGTGCTTACAATCTTTTTTCCCTTACGTCGTCATATACATTTATATACATTTATACTTGGACATGGATGGACACATGGAGGAGAAAGTTTTACTGCATGACTTTTTCTCATATCAACACAGCATAAAACAAGAACTACGGAGAACAAGTATTTGGAAAACGCAAGTATATTGGCTCTCCAGGGAGAAAGAAACGATATCCCCGAAGACCTTCACAAACCTGCAGGATAAAAGATTTTAGAATAGCCTATCTAAGATATCGCCTGCTTCCACTTCACAGTTTTAGGAAGTTCTATTCTATCCTTTTATAGTTTTACCAGGCTAAATGTAATTATTCTTCTTTAAAATAAGCTCATATGCTAAATATATCTCTAGCTGTAAATTACGAGCCGTTAGGTCGTAATCTGGTTGTTGTTGTAAGCTTAGTGGCCCGTGGGTTTAAGTTCTGCCGCCTATGAGGGGAGACAGCAAAAAATCAGATCTTAATGACTTTGTCAATTTCTCTTGCAGTGTGAATAAAATGGAATGAACAGATAGATGTTTGTAAAAATTACAACGTCTCAAAAACGAGCACAAACAGTAAAGGGTGTGTTTCACGTCTGCAAGCAATATAAAAGATTCTTACATATTTTCTACACGCTGTCTTCACTTCTTCAAAAAATACTTGGGTATAACGACTATACGTACGTACATATCTCAATTTAGTATCTACAGTTCATACATTGAAATCAAAATCACGCAAGATGCTTTTCACAAAACGTCTTTTCCTGCATAAACCACGAAAGCCTTAGTTCACTATTCACTCCCGGGAATTTGTATGCTTTGAGGAGTTTACTGCAGCAACCAAGAATTGCTGCGGCTCCTACTCCCACGAGACATAACCGACAATATTAATAATAATAACAACAATAAGAGTAATGAGAAAAAGTAGAGAAAAGAGGAACATGTATCCAATATTAGTGTGACCTGGGCTGTACGAAAGTGAAAGCACCATTGCACATATGACGACTTTCACTCTTTTTCAGTTTAATCAGTTTTCTATTTGGCATTTTATTTGATGATGAGGAAATTGAGTGAAATTTTCCTCTTATTTTTCCAGAAAACGGCTGAATGTGCACGAATACCTATTCCTTGTATATTTTCAAGTCTCCTTGGAGCAGCTTGGTGTGGAGTCACCAGAAAAAGGCTGATGATGCTACCACTTCCATAAAGAAAAATGCATGAGAACTCTAAAAACACGCTCTTTCAGTTTCTGTTTGTTCTCTGCTCGGAATGGTAGTTCGAATTTCTTTAGCCATCTGGATTTTCTTTAAAGAGAAAAGACGGGATGAGCACATGTATACA
>JAHZNB010001263.1:0-11873 GCA_027744295.1 Callyntrura guangdongensis
GGTTTGGTTGGTTTTAAATACACAGCTCATGTAGTAAATGTTGAAGGTTGATGTCCAGTTTTGTCAAACAAAAACATTAAATACCACCTTTACAGAAAAAACATCATGTAAAGAGATTCTCTGACAAGCTTCTAGAAAAGAGAGTGGTAAGGTAAGAGATTGCTTTCAATGGTTTGCTAATTTATATCGTAATGGAAAATGGAGCAACCAACCGGGTGCAAGTTATTGCTCTATAAAATGTCAAATAGACACATTATTTTCATTTTCCGCAAACACAAAAAAGCTATATATTGTTTACCGTCACGAATTGCTTTTGGATACGAGCAAGAAGCATGTTAGCAATATTTCTGTAAGCCATGTGTGTAGATGTTCATATCACCGACAAAAGGAGAAGTGGTTCCACGTACATAACAGTGATAAATGGCGTACGGAAACCCAACAGGGTCATTACAAGATTATTAGAGGGAGCACAGGGAACAAATAGCGCACGTAACAGATCAAAACCGTCATTTTCACTTTTAACCAGGCATTACATCAGAGCAAGGTTGTAGGAGAGAAAGGTCCACGAAAATTGGGGGAAATGGTAATGAAACAAACATTCTCTTTTGAAATATGTCCCAATTTCTGTCTACGCTTTTGGCATTCCTAAGTGGTTATTACTGTAATGAAACAATATTAAGAAGGAATGAGCTCTCCTTTTGCCGCATTTCTGACATTTCTCTTAACTTGACTGACCACATGAAGTGTTAATTCGAATATTATGGAACCTTTTGCCGCTGATCTTACCTATCATCCAACACATAGCACACAACAATCCGTATTATCCCTAGTATACAAATGATGTATGTCCAAGTCGTTCTGGTAATCTTCTGAAAAAATATTCCAACAGCTAATAATGTACATATCAGTTCCTCCGCGTAGTCTTTTACCCTCATTGTTTTCTTCTTTTTCCCAAAGCCAGATTTGTTTCAGCATTTTATCCGTTTGTGTCCAACACAGCAACGTCCAGTGGTTATTAATGGTCAACGTAAGAGACAACCTTAATATTCCTGACAGTGTTCGAGCAAAGGGCGAAAAAAACGTCAATGACTTTAGGAAGACAGATAAATGCAACTTTGTGTATCCCCACCAAGTTTACAGTAGCGTCCATTCAAAAAGAGTGTTGAACTTGAATTTTCATTGCGAGTGTGGGGAAAAAGAAGGAAATGTATAATTTATGTAACACGAACGAGGGGTTGATAAACAACATCCCATTAATTATGCACTGACCTTGCGTTTCCCTCAGAAGAAATATTGCTCGAGCTGCCTGTTCGTCTTCGAGATTAGTTCTCAAAATTTTTTGGATCGCATCGTATCTCGTTTTTGGGAGAGACGACAAGAAGCTATATATATTGCACATATTGTAAGTATCGCTACGGGGAGAGAGCGAGAGAGTGACGAAGACATGCAACTTCACGGTGCATTATATCAGCAGAGGGAAAGTGGATGTTGAGTCAGGTACGACGATGAGCTGACTACTTCCGTATGTACCCCTAAATGACGTATATACGCTAGAAATTTGTATGTTTCTCGACGTCTATTATTCTTACTATTCTCCTAACGGCTAGTTGTTATATAGGGTAGAGGTGACGTGCTGAACACGAGATTGTAGAAGGGATTATAGATACTTGTACATTTCTGAGTGAGTGAGAACCTGATCAAGGGGAAAGTCTCTAGATGATACAAAATACAAATAGACCTGTATCATCATCACATTACTATGTATGTACATGTGGAGAATTTTCGTTCAAGAATGAAAATCAAGGTTGGTCTTTGCAGCCCTACCACCACCACCAAACCATATCCGACTGACTAGAGTAAATAATATGTATAGGTATGCACATCCGAACTTTCTTGATAACTCACAGAAGTACATGAAAGCAGCACACAGCGGCCATACATATGTATTACTTGACGCATATACGGAAACAAGTGATGTTATTATTGCAATTCAGTAACAGACAAAGTAACACAAGTGTTGTATCGTGGTTGTTCACTTCCTCCTCTTCATCCTTCCATTATACATACATATAGACTACTTACTCTGTCTGTGTGGTTGCTTCTCTCTCTCTCTCTCTCTCTCTAAGGTAATCTGAAAGGAAAAAGGCACACATAAGAAAATCTTTTCTCCATTTCCCGTCGAATTTCAAAGGGGGAAACACCTAGAGCATAGCCAGTAGTCACTTCCTTTCCGTCTGCATAACACGCCAAGCAAACACACGACAGAGTAAGTTTGTACTTTTAAATTCATGAATGTACATATGTGGGGATTTTATAAGTGCAATGTTGTTTTTTTACAATAGACGTAACAAATTTGTTTCTTCGTGTAGATGCAAAGCTCACATTTCACCACAATAAAAATGTACCAGTGTATGTGAATCAGTAAATCAAATGCTGAATAAACCATAGAGCCACAGAATAAAAGGTGTAAAAATCAACATTCTTTTCTTTGTTATGACTCTATGTTCACTACAAAAAGGAATGAAAGTCAAAATGTAAGGGGGAATTTGAAGTTCTTTTTAGCACTTTCTATATTTCTCAGCGTAGCAAAGACGTTCTTACTTTCACCACTTTCTATCTTATTATCGTGTTACCTCTGTTGTTATAAAACCTTTGACTTCAGTAGAAAATGTTAGTGAATTTTGGTATCTATTTTAATTAACCTACTGTATATATAAGGCGATAAAGGCGTACACAAAATAGAGAAACTACAAACACAGCCATGTAAACAAGTTTTGTTTAAATTCTCTCATTTTATAGCTAGACACGGGCTAGCTTTGCTGAAGAAAATATAATAAAAAGAACACTTGAAATTTTTGTACATTAAATTTTTCCTAGATTATCCGTCAAAAGCTCAAATATTCTGTAATGAAACGTTTCGTCCGAATAACTGATGAGTTTTATGAAATGTAAGTAAAGTTTCCCGTTCTTGGATATGACATGACAAGTAATTTACGCGGTGTTCATACCATTGTGAGGTTTTATACCCAAAGTTTTTCTAATCTGAAATCGAGCGACATGATTTAAATTTATGCAAGACTCCCATCAAGTAACCTCCGTTCTGCTCTTAAGCGAAGATTACGTAAACCGAAAGCACTCGTTTGTCTTTCAAGCGAAAAAGACATTCAACTTCAATCTACACCTACACAGGGAATAAACCTTGCAATATTGTCCAACTTGTTTTATTTTCAACTGTAAAAAATACAACAAACGAGAGAAATGTTTTTCCTGCTTTGTAAGTTTATAATGGACTAAAAAGAAGAAAGCATGTTAATTTTGGGCTAGTTTATTTCCAGCTTTGATGACAAGTTAGCCTCGATTTTGGTAATAGGCAGGAAAAATGGCACACATGAAACTCGAGTCCTGTAAGCATGATGAAAGCCTAGTGAAAGCGCGATGAAAGAAAATTTGATTCTGAATGGCTGAGTTAATACTTAAATGTAGACTTTTTTCCAGACAAAAATTTATAAACCGTTACGTTGTACCACGCGTGTGGTGTGTGTGTCCAAGTTCAAATATAAGGACATTTTCCATCTGATACACTATAATGCAGAGCCCAATCCTAACGGAGATTATATGCCTAGCGTTGAAAACATTGCAGTGCATGGCTGTAAAAAAGAGTGAATCGGAATTTTGGTTATGTTGACCATATCAATTTATTTACGCTCACACACAACTTGCCACTTTTTCTCTTTCTTCAAGACAACATAAAAAAAGGACTTGAAATAAGTACTATGTGCTTTGCGCAACGACGATAATGCTAGAGATACGGAAGATTGTACTTTTCCTTCTTTTTTGTGCTAAGATAATAGTAAAAAGGTTAGCTTTCTTCAACGACTACGACATATTATCTTTCCTGCTGCATGTATGAAAGCACATCCCCAACGGAGTGGTGTAAGTCACACCAAATTGAAATTAATGACACAGTTTTATCTACGTGCTTAATCAAATCAGTTATGGAGTGACAATAATGCTGACCACATTGGCCGAAGGAAATCCTTATGGGACTTGAATAGCTTTCTGCTGGAAAAAAATCTTTGCAGGCAAGAAAGACAATAGCGCTTACGGCGGTTTATTGGAGGGTTTGGCTAACCGACTTTTTTCCATTTAGAATGTAAGGTTTGAACTTGCGTACTCCTAGTAGTGTAACACAAGAAAATTGCAGGAAAAGTTCAAATGATGCTCAATTTCAGTGGTTTCTGACGACTTGCTAGCTACATTATGGTTATATCTTTACTTTGAAAAATGTAAGAAATATACAATGTACATACCTATCTAATCTAACAGTCATCAAGTTTTTACTCCTTAATTATAAGTTAACTCGGATTTGGTGCAAGGTCAGGCTTTAATTTTAACACGTTGATTGTGAGTTTAGTACCTTATTATTATAAAAGCATAATTTCATTTATTATTACAGATTTCACTCTAGTTTATTTTGTTTTGAGCAGTTGTCTTGCTTTTTTTCCTGTAAAAACTTTAATAGTTAAGTAAGGTATCGGATGTACAACTATCCTAACAAAAATTAGCCTTCTCTCGTAGTGCATATTGGCCTTCAAAAGTAATTTTGAGAAGGAAGGTAATTTTAATGTACTTTATATGCAAGTTTTCATAAATACATAACCAATCTGGCACCGGAACATGAATTTTGTACCGTTAAAGAGAAAGTTCATATCAACAATTTGAACATGACTTGTGTCATGTCCTTATCCTTATTCTCATAGCTGTCCTTTCTAAATAGTTTCATAGTAGGTTATTTGGATTGGTTTGTCTGTGCATGTTTTAATATGCATTTTATAAAATGAGTTTTATAAGGGTAGAATGAATTCAATGCATGGAGGCAAAGAGAAGGAAACTCCTTTGGTCTTCTAAAATGGATTATAAATTACAACATGCATAACAACTGCTAAACAACGTAGGACGACGGGTATCATGCAAGTTGAATATGTGAAAGTTACTGTTGCGAAGAGAAAGCTAGTAAAACTCGATTAAAGCCACGGTAAATAGGTTTAATTTCCGTTTGTCGTCCGACGAACCAACATCATCTTCTTGTTCAGCGAAAAGCAACGCCGTCGTCCTCTTCATCAAACAAACCGTGATGCTCATAAACTAAAATCATCAAAAGAAGTGTCTTTGCTGTTTATTCCATGAACGCATTTATATACCCATAAAGACTAGATATGTGAGTATATCATTTATATACACACGTCTAATAAGATATCTCCTTACGTTCAATGCATTGACATGGTTAAGAGACTCCTGTGCAGCCAACGGAGTTTAGATTAGATACATACTATAATACATGTATACATAGTTAATGGCCTACAATACATAAGAAAAATGGTTTTCCCACTTTGTCAAATACCGAGTGATTTACTTTTCATTCATACAAAACTTTTGGTTGTCTATCTAAAAATAAAATATTTTAATGTGGCCCGGTCTAGGTTTTTCTCGTTCTCATTTAGGTGGTAATTATTATTGAAAAATAGTGTGATGAAAATTACATCAGTTTGAAAACATTAAGCACGCAGAACGCAGAAAAGTTCGAACCAAACAGTACTTGGAAAATGGCATTACATATGAAATGTTGCTTACGCTACTTTTGGCATTAGTTTACTGGAAAAATATGGGAATCTTGCCCGTGTCAATCAAGTTAGAACTCTAAAATAAAAAAGACACTTAGATTTACCAAGACCAAGTTTAAGACTGTTAACCATACTCGTAATGGTTGTGCACGTATCTGTCTGGTAGCCCGCCCGTGACCGTCACCGTAGGTAGAACATCTAGCTCAATGACAAAATCAAATTCAAAAGTACCATTTCTACATATATCAGGGTCATTTCAATGTTGCTCACTCCGGCGGAGCACAACATGGCACCCGAACTATGTATGTATATCAAGTACTCCCTATTTGCTAGGTATGAAAACCTACGATGTGTCATGTGGTTAGATTTACCTATGGCTACACTAATTGCTAATCAAGCTATGATCAATATATGTCTGCTTTCACCTGAATTATGTTGGTTGGTTTTAGACTTACAGTGAATTATATTTATAAATACGATGTTTATGGATTTATTATTATTATGATTCAAGTCATAATCCAATATATTTATAAGACAAGACGTAAAACGAGTAAAGAATTTATAGATCCAGGCTATAGATTTTTATCAAATGAGTCATATCAAATGACTTACACAATAAATAAATTCAAACAGTTAACAATCATCAAGCAAAAGGCTGTACAATTGTTGTAAATATAAGAAGTATCTTAAAATAATTTTATAGTAAATGAAATCCACACGTTTCTATGTATAGAAATATATTACAGATAATTTAGGTACTTGTTTCCCCATAGGTCCTTGATTACACACACGTTTCTCTAACAAGACGTAGCAATTTTGAAATGAAAAGTGAAAGGTAGGATACAGTTTCCTTTCGGGTCTTCTCTATGAATGCTGCAATTTGTTAGTTGATCTCTTTACATCTTGTTTCCATCTTTATCTTTTTCACTGGTTTCAACGTGTCCACATGTAAACCGCATATAGGTATAAATATATAGGTAATAGACAAAATAGGTTGAGCCTGGGTTGTATACTCATCCAAAGCTATCTTATAGACAAGTGCATGTAACTGTATGTACGTACTTGTCCATATTGTAACTACCAACTGCCCTATCAGCTAAAGGCAGTTTATTTGTAGCCTGCTGTACAACGTTCTTTCTTTAAAACCGTCAAGTTATATACAGTTAACCTCTGTGACGTTTGTGTATTGAGTAAACGGGACTGGCCAAGTCTACTGCAGTTGTTCTAAAAGTTATCCAAAGAAGAGAGAAACAGGGAGCGCTGCGTTGAGCTTTTAAAGGTCTACCAACGTGTATATGACCTGACTAGAAATCGGCATTTAATCTGCTTCAATACCCATTTTAGTTGTCTCTGCTGATCTCTCAATCTCACCGCGGTCTAAGATAACTTTTCTTTTTCCTACTCTTTCTCCAAACCACTTTTAACATATCCCATCAAAAGCGGACAAATATCTATATACACGCGCTCTTACACTGTGTGTACTACATGTAAACCTACATATATACAAACTAAAACTGGGTGTGATGAAAACTTACGCTGTAAAATGGATATAGTCAAAACATTAGAAAAACAAGACGAAAAAAAGTATAAGTAAAGTGGTTACGATTTTTTGTCAATGCAGTGTTTCTTTTTTTTCACGATCACCGCCAAATGCCAACAGTAAGAAATACACATTTCCTTTGAGCAGCAGAGAACCCTCCTGGAGTTGAACAAATGATATAAAATATCTACGCGGCTTGTCCTACGTGTTTTAACAAATTGGATTGGGTTCCGGATATCCTCCTTGCAAGTTAAAAAGTTAGACGGAAAGTATCTTTTGAAACGTATTCTTTCTCTTCTCTGTAGTTTCATATTGCACGGAATAGAACTGATTTCCTCATCTTTAGCAACTTGTATAACTCACTCACCCATCCTGATAATCAAAGATATATAGTGAGAAAATAAGAACATGTTGCACCCACTCAATTTACTAAATTTTTGTAGTTGGATTTGGATACCTATACAAAAATGTGAAAATGCAGGAATGTCAGCACTCGTCAAATTCTAGTTCAATAATTTATTAGGTTTGCCCAAGCTGTGTCTAGGATGACGCGTGGTAAATGGAAATTCCAAAATGATCACTTTGAAAAGTAATTACAAAATTTGTTTCACAGGTCACAGATCCCAGTACATTACAAATAGTGCAATCTTTGTCAAAACAAAATTATTCTTCAACCATCCAATGGTTGGGTTCAAGAGGCTTCCTCAAGTGTTAAAAATTACTATAGATTTGGGTCAGCCGTTGCCTTGCTAGATTTTTCTGGAGAAAGTGGAAAAGTACTTGAACTCCCATTATCATAAATTGGATGGGAGTGTGAGAGTGTGAAACAAAAGAAATGAGAATTACATGCAATACAAAGGGTGGCAGCCGTAGCTATAAAATAATAATTAATATTTCATCTGCTACAGGTTACTCTCATTCATATCATTTTCGGTGAAAGAGTCCGTTCTGATCAGGCTTAAGGTACTTTCCAGCAGCAGGAACGGAAGTCATTGGTTATGTTCCTTACAAAGCATAATAGAATGAGGTTAGATCACCCACGGTAATAGGGACATTTCAGCGTGTGTGTGTGTGTTTATGTCGTATGTGTATGTGCGAGTCTCAACACCAAAGAAGGAATTATACTTTCCATTCCATGCCATTTTTTAAGCAAGTAAATTAGGAAAAGCACATTTGGAATTTCTGGATCAGACCCATACACACATATACAAACACGAGCTCATATACGATGAAATCATTAAATGTGCAACGTATGTTCGTAATTTACGACAGAAAAAGAGCGCAAACAATGGATGGTATAAAAATGTGTTACATTACTACGTGATTTGCCCATTCAAAATCACTATTTTCCTGATAGTAACGGCAGTTGTAACACTAAAAAAACTACCCAACGAGTGCTATTACATACTATTTTTACAAATCGCATTGTGACTAAGAAAAAAACTCAAATACACCAGCAGCTAAAAGTAGCTGCTTTCTCTTCTCGAGCCAATAAGCTAAAAGAAGCCATTTGAAACAGCTTTGCCAGGAACAAAGAAATCTTACATTTTGACATAAATACAACAACAGGAGTAGCAGTGATAGTTTTACTGTGGACTTTAGCTAGAGTTGGCAATCAAGCAGGCGGCATCAAAATTTCTGGTAATGTAACAAATGAAAGAAAAAAAGCCCCCATAATGGCTTTAGATTGTTTATGAAGATGGTTTTATTGGTCGACCAATCCACATTGTGTACTTATTGTCTGACAAGGAAAATGTAGGTCTCTTATGGCTATAATAAACATGTACCTTTCGACGTATGACTCCCAGTTTTTTTTTTTTTTAAAAAACGTACCACCACCACTACCCATCTCTAGTGTGTAGAGAAAGGAATAAATATACACAATAATGGTGGTGGAGTGGAGGAAGAGAACCTTCGACGGAAGGCTAAAGCACTCTGGATATTGTTTCATTTCTATAAGTAAAAATAAGAAGCGGAAAAAAGTGGAAAGCTAAGCCAAAAGAACCATCAACATTTTACAGCTTTCCCACTTACGACGGTATCCCAAAAACATCATTGGCTTGGCAGTTGCAGTTTATATCTACAGATATAAGTTTGTTGTCTTTTTACCATACACCACCACCGTCAGTAGAATAACTGTACCTCCATATCTGGTACATCCTTTTTGTAGATTCATAATCATAGTAGTACCTAATAATATATAGGTAAGTCTAAAAGCTCATGTAGGTACGTGATCACTAATGTATTTATGTACACCTCGTATCTATTACTGGAGAGAAGGAAAAACAAGAAAAATAACAGTAAGGAAGATTTATACAACAATAACAACACCTATCCGCACACTTCAAAGAACATCCGCAGTGCCATCATTAAGATGATGCAACTTTAATGGGAAATGTCCACCCATCCAATTCCGTTTTGACCGTACCACAAAATACATACCTTTTCTTCCGTTGCTTGCATTCCATTTTATGGGATTTTCATTTCAGCACAACAAAAAGTAATATTAGAACTACTGCTAGAACTATACACACCTTCACTTGGACGACTATAGTCAATAGTACATGTGAATGACCACACCGAAAAATTTAGAATGAACTGGAATGGACGGTACGATTATAGGGACACAACAGTAAACATGAAATTGTAAAAGTATCATGATAATCTTTGAAAATTTCTTGTTCAACAAAGATAGCACCAATATTATCGGCCAGGGCTAATTTTGAATTCTATTTTGATTTCCTTTCCATTCCTTTTTCTCTCTTTCTCTCCCACACATCCGTAGACGCACAAAGTATACATAAGCCAATAAAACTGGATCATACAACGTAAGCCAATCACTCACCCCTCCACATTACTACTGCTGGGCGCTGTTACACATAAACCACATTAACGCGGAAAATCACCAGCACAAAGTCCCGTGTAAGGTTGTTATAAGGGAAGCTCGCCAACGAGAATCAGAGTTGTACCACAAGAGAGAATTCTTTAAATGCCATTCCTTAAATAATGTGCCTTTCTTCCTGCATTCTTTGCTGGAACAAAGTGAACCTTGAGGATACCACAATTTTTCTGGAGAATGAAACAAAGTAAAGAATTTACTTTCACACATGATGCTGATCTGGGAGTGGAAGAAATGGCCGTGTGAAATATGAAATGTCGGTGTTTGTGTTTGGTTTTATTATCATGAACAACACAACAAGTTTTGTGATTATGATTCCACATGTGCTGTGGAAAGGAAAAAGACGTTATTTATCTCTTATGAAAGCACAATATAAATTTTTATATATAAAAATATGTATATGTAGCACCTAAAAGTACCGATCTTATATCTAACATAATGATAATGTTATAATATGCTTTACTTCATCGCAATTGTAGGATAGCATAGGAATCAAAAACAAGAAATGAACAAGAACCTTACGAAGAGATTTAATGTTTTTTTTTCTCTTCTTCGCCCAAAAGGATCTAATAATGTGTACAGTGAAAGTGTACCATGTATTACTGCTTCCCCCATTTTCTAAAAATTTGACATGGAGTTAACCAAGATAAAAAGAAAATTTAAAGCACTTGGCAAGCAAATCGTGTAATGAAGTGGTTCACCACACATTTCTCCATCTTTTTCCTCGACATTATTATGGCTTATTTTTCTCTTTACGAGGGTATGGACTTTTTAAGTTTTTTTTTACAAATTTGTATTTTTCTGTTCATCCCATACGTGTGGTGATACTTTTACATAGCAAGTGCAACGACTGGACTGTGAAAAGAACTGACCCTTACTACTGTGTACATACTTTAGTTTAAAAGTGTGCAATTTCTCGGTTCGAAAATGTCTGTCTACACAACCCCAAAATGTTTTCCCCAATGTTGTTGTCATCATCACTTATGGAGTTGTCCCAAAATCCATTTTCTGTAGTGATCATAGTCTCTTGCTGGGTGAAAGTATTAGGGACGACGGAAATATATATCAGATCTTATTGTTGACATACAGCTCAGAGTTTTTGGGGTTCGAAATTTTACCAAAAATATACTACAATCACGTACCATATTATGCATTTTCTTCTGGTATGTTCCTACAAGTTACACTTTCCTCTCACACATACAATTTTGTTATTTCCACATTTTTTTAGATAAAGTAAAAATTTTATGGTTTCACGAGGATTCAGTGGTCCATTACAAACATCCAAAGACTGAGCATATATTTCAACGTTTTTCATCTTCCTTCTCTGTATAAATTGCCTATTTTTTGCTAGATGAATGACTATAAAACTTCAATGCTTGTATGATTTGTCATTTGAAGAACTTTGGGAAAGGGAGGATGAACTCAATTTGGCATGCCGATGTAAAACATACATACAGAGACGAAAACGAAACACCACCAAGAAATTTTATACGAAAGTAATGGTAAAATTAAGTTAATTTAACGAATTTCAGTTATTAAAAAGTAACATGCGTAATTAAATCAATGTTTACTCTTTGAATGGTGTTAATTTATTCCATTTCAAATTGTAAGTAAGAATTTGGAACTTTGGTTAATAATTGAAGTACCTAGTTATAAAAACTTGGCAATTTTTAATTAGTAAAAGCTAGACGAGCATTTCTCTGAATAAAGGATCCATCACTTCAGCCCATTTTCTGTAACCAGCTACTGTCAGATGTACTAAGTCAGGTGAATAAAGCTCAGTGACAAAGTTGTTTCCTCCCCTGTAGAAATG
>JAHZNB010001264.1:0-14433 GCA_027744295.1 Callyntrura guangdongensis
ACAATGAAGATCCTTCACACCATTGTGTAACAATAGCCAGTTGCGGTTTACTAACACATCCCATAAACAGCAAAATATTGACATGTCTAGACATAGACAAAATGGCAACGATGTATATAGAATAAAATGTAAACCATTTGATCCAATTAAGATGATATATTTTTAATATAGGTACATATTCTCTCGATGTCTTAATTTGCTAGTTATAAACATGACATATCAAAAATGTTAATGAACTGATCGTAAACATAGAGCGTTTTAACGATGCACCCAAACCTTACCTTTTTGCTGCTTTCGTCAGCAGACCTTGCTCTTGGACGGCATGGTCTCAGTGTGTTAGTTGGTGATGCTTGTGCGCTATGACTTAATGAAACTTTGGTCGGACTGGTAGCTGGACTGGGTGCTCGTTGCGTTGTGCCCGCTAACGTTGTATACGGACCTCCTAGGAAAAAATAAATAGGTGTCTATTAAAAGGTTTACAAAGAATTTTCAACATTTATAATCATCAATTATTTGTGCATGTTGACCATTGAAGGAACTCTTCCCAGTGGAAAATACGAGTAAATTGCATTTCCTGACAATACGATATTATATTTTATATTGCTTTAGCTCATAGTGATCGTACAAACGAAGGTATTGCATTTCCATACACACCGCACTGGTACGTCAAAAATAAAGAAATCATAAAGGACATGTAACTACATGTAGTGAGAGTTGATAACAAGAAACAATTGAGCTTAAGCGGCGAAATAATAGTGAGCAGGTGAGCGAATAATAATAATAATTCAAAATAATAAATAAATAAATAAAAATAATTTACGAACTTGGTCCAAAGACAACACCAAGGGCAAGGTTGGTAAGGGGTGCAGCCCAAGGAATTGTGGGCGTATTTGTCGTTCTGATGTGTATATGATTTCCTGGGTCTGTATTCCCTACACTTTCATTTCGTCCACTACTAAAGGGCCACCAGTCTAGGCATAAAGAGATATACACAAAAACGATTCATGCAATGCACAGATCATGCAGTCAAGAATAAAAAAATTTGTACTCTAGTTAAATAAAGATTAAACTAAAAAAATACGATTCAGACATCTACAATCTTGAAGCATTTTGAAAGTAGCAAGTCACGCAAACATCTACACACAAAATTACAATGTATGGCAATAGGTAGCAAACTGATATTCAAGTAATTTACGAAAATGGCGGTGGCCTTGAATATTGAAATAATGCACCAGAACTTGGATTATAAATTAGCAATTCCCTCGTCAGAAATTCTGATTTGCAATACCTTTATCAACATTACTCTTTTTAATCTTTTATTTATGGTTTGTATCACCAAACGACTCAATAATTTACCGTGTATAGTATTGTAAGTTCCTTTTGTGATTCGATGAAGTAAGTCATCAGATATCTCCGTGGACTGACCAACCAGATTATAGCAAACATTGGGGGCTGATGTAGAGCGCTCCCGTTGTCCTAGTGGGGGTGGATGGTCCTTACGATTGAATTGTTGGGTCTCGTCAGGAGGAGACAAGTTAAGTTCGGTGGTAGTCTCCAATGTTTGTGCTAATAAACTACGAGTTTTTTTGTGACAAGACATGTTCAAATATACTGTTGTAGATATTTTTTATGTGTATCGTGAACTTTTTTGTTGTAAAGAAATCCTGATATTCCTAATTTATATATGGTTATAATGAATTCCAAGTACACTGCACAATTAATGTATCCCTTTTGTGGAAGCAGAATAGAATATGGAAATTATGGAATTTGTATAAGATTGTATAATCGTTAGACTCGCGAGATGCTCAATGATGAGTACTATGCAAAGGGACAGGATGTAAATTAAATTTAGGATGAGTCTAGCGTGACCAAAATGCGTTAGAATCTCATTAAATCGTATAATTTACCTATAATATTTAATTTTCTAACTTGAGTTCCATAATTGGAAAATAAAAAACTGGATAAAAA
Source organism: Callyntrura guangdongensis (assembly GCA_027744295.1). NCBI lineage: Eukaryota > Metazoa > Arthropoda > Collembola > Entomobryomorpha > Paronellidae > Callyntrura > Callyntrura guangdongensis. The sequence goes on from JAHZNB010001264.1 coordinate 1,969, forward strand.
CAGTGCACCACAACGACGTAGAATGGCTTAGTCGTTATTGGTAAATTGAATATAGACTGGATACTGGAATATCATGATACAGCTGACATGGAATTCACCTATGTATACTTCTTACGTTTGGTAATACATATGCTCCATTCTTGCATGCTGGCACAGAGCTGGAACGTTACCAGCACATCTCTGATGAAATCTATATCCACAAGTGCGACAGTGAAAACCTTGGAAAAGTAATCTTCGACAACACTCACAATATACCAACGAGAAAAAAGTTTTCCGGACCTATATATGCATGTGCGTATACATAATTAATTGTTGACGAAATAATAAACCGTTAACTAAAGTTTTTGACTGATTTTTAGTGAAATATTGAATCCACTCACAAAATTATGTGATATACTGGTTGGAATAGGAAATTTATCCAAAATTTCAACCCTTATTTCTTCTCCTTCCAGCTTTGAAATATCGAGGTCCCATGGAACTTGCATCTACAAATCATTACATAATATTTTTTACATTTAATATTAGACAAGCTATGGAATAAAGTAATTCAATTCAATGAATATAACAAGAAAACTGCAAGATAACATACAGTAGTATTAGAATTTTTGTAAACAGCACACATTTCAGGGGTCAATTTTCTTCGTTTCATTGCTTTATCTAAGGCTTCACGTACTGTCTGACCAGGCCGAATCTTTAAATATTAAAATCAATCAAGAGAGACATATCAGTTTTAAAATAAATTTGATTTTCGTTGCGAATAATTTCGCAAAATATATTTCCATTAACTCCTCTAACCTGAACAGACGTTCTTTGTTGATTTGGTAAGTGTGCACGTATTACAGACTTCATTGGGGATCGAGGAGATGGCCAGTCATCGGTTATAGAATGGAACCCTACATCGTCTGGAACAATTCTGGCTTGAGGTTTTAATTGAGGAATGCTAGCATCTTTAATATGTGCTTCGTATTGAGCCGAAATCTCACGTAGCTCATGTTCCTTTCTTTCTAAATCATGTAACTTGGTGGTCAGCTCCGAATATTCCTGCAACCAAAATAAGTTCACGGTCGTCAAGGACACAACGCCAATAAAGTTAAGTACTGCCAACTGCGAAAAACCTATGCTTTTATTTATTATTGTAGCACTTGTTTACTTCATAAAACAATAATAACTATCTTACCTGAAGATACATGTTGGGAGGGTCTTGAAATCCGGCAAACCTTTCGTTCAGAGCATCGATATTTTCCTTCGTCAACCGAATCATGTTTTGAATGTTTCGCAGCTGAAAATTAATAAAATCAGTACACAGAATTTAAATTTAGATATGCATGCGTATTAGTTATGTTGATATATTTGAAGTCAGTCTTACCTCAGACTCTGGGGTACCCCCACCACCGTCAACAATAACGGTGCCCATTTTAAAATATCGAATATCCAAATGGGAAAATATGTGACAATATTTAAAATTTTATGCAAAAAATCTCGTCGTTCTAGTTACGTCGTCAATCAACTGTTGTTTGTCACCCTTTACGGAGTACGATTGACACTAATTCCGACAAGACTTACGTACGTCGGTCCATATAAAAAATTTAGGACGAAATTTGCCATAACGGAATCTCCGTCAACTACTTAGTTTTCATATTATACATAATGCGAAGTAAAGGTAACCGCAGTTATAACACCGATTAAAGTGTTTCGTCACTAATCCAACTCTATTCGCTGATTTGCAAATTTCTCCATCTGAAACAACACAAAAATGAAGGAAAACCGTAAATATTTCGCTCGCTTTAAACGTATTAGTTTACTTTTACACTGGTAGCGAGAAACTAGTGAAAGTAATTAAAAGTAAATTGTTATATACAATATGCATAGCAAACACCCACACACATGATCATGAAATTAGCACTGCTGCTGCTGTGAACGAAGCTTAAAAAGCTTTCAACTATTTAATCGTCGGTATGCGATAGCTGTAGGAATGTTTGACTTATCAGCAACAAATTTTTGTCTTATCATACGGTGCACAAATAATTTGGAATTTAAGCCTTGAAATATTGACATCAGTAGTATAGGGGTTGGGTTGAGTGCATATATGTATGTATAGCAAACGGCAAATATTTGTAATTGTTTAGTTATTAGTTTACAGTTTAGAGCACAGTTGTACCATATCAATCAAGCCTAGCCTAACAACACGTTACTATATTTGCATTATTTAACGTATCCAATTCATGACAAAGCCCCTTCATAATTAGACGGCACTTCATCTGCCACTACTACATATAACTTTCTTTTTATTAAAATACAAAATTCTGTATCATAATGGTACTTGTCTGCAAAGAAATAAATTCAGAGGTTTTCCTAATGACACCGAAAGTATGTAACAATACTGGAACATTAATGATAAGAATATTTCCTTATGGAACAACTAGACGTGAAGATTACAGAATCGGGAGAGAAATCTCGATTATTCGATTCAGAAAATCTAATGCATCTTTTTTGTTGTATTTACCTAGGACTAATTCCCATGACAAAGGTACCATTATGCTCATGCCACTCAGGTTCCCTATACCATATACTCTGCGGTTACTGAAAAGTGGTACTGACACTGGTATATTAAATTTGTCTACTGGCAGACATTTAATTGATGAAGAATTTAGAATGTCGCAAAGTTTTCACATGACAACCATTTTCTAACTGACATGTCAATCATTTACTAGCAACAAACTGGCAGCCTGGCTTTTCTAGTTTTTAATGGTAATAAATCTATTACACAATATTATGTACTACTGCTATTTATACCATTATTAATTTTCTAAAATCAGAAGAAAGTAAATCGTAGCCAGATTGTACAACCAGAATGCCATTTTCATGTGCATTTTTGGTAAACATTATTTCCTTAATTTAGCTTATTATACACAAGCGCACCTGTGCTGGGGCAACCATGGCTTTGGAACCAGTTCACACAAACAAGGCTCCATTTAATATAATTTGTATGTTTCCAATGGTGGACTGGGCCCTTGTCGTAATTGTCAATCATTTTCAGATGTTTCCAGCCTAGTGCTNCAAGCGCACCTGTGCTGGGGCAACCATGGCTTTGGAACCAGTTCACACAAACAAGGCTCCATTTAATATAATTTGTATGTTTCCAATGGTGGACTGGGCCCTTGTCGTAATTGTCAATCATTTTCAGATGTTTCCAGCCTAGTGCTAACACACATAAATATTTAAGTTGACGTTGCTTGACCCATTAGACATAATGTAAATTACGATAGTGTTTGCGTGAAAGATCTACATAGGTCTGAAAAATTCATTTTTTTTATTCTACTTCAACGTGAATGCCTTTCCATGTCGTGGTGACAAAACTTCAGTTCAGTTCGAACGAATAAATCTCATATTCTAAACGTATAGTTTTAATGATTTGACTAGGTTAAAGACGGACAAATGTACAATGCTTTTCAAACAGTTAAAATTTAAAAATCAACATATTGCTAAAGTGTAACATGTATATTTATATTATAACTTGGTGCGTTTTGTTGTGACCCGTGGGTCAACGGCAACCTTACTCACTACATATTGCTCCTCTCTATACAATAATATTAGTAATAAAGTTTGTACGCATCAACTTGGGAATTTTAAAATTAAGAAAAATATGCATCCCATAACTTACTGATTTGCCTACCTAAACCTTGTATACGTGGGGTACCTTATGTCCCAGTAGCTGTTCCGTTTACCAAACCAATTTTTAGTTGTTCATTTTCATTTTATTTATTTAAAATATCATCATATGTAATGTAAACATTTGCTGGAAAGCTCTAACAGTAACAATAGAATGAACTGATAATACATAAAATAAATGGTTATTCTATATTCCTTCATAAATGGTTATCTTCCTCTCATATTTTACTCACCATTGATATGTCGACGAAAATCCAAAAGGCATCTCAATGGAAGACAAATGCGTTAAAGCTGAAGCTGAACATTAATCTGCATCAATAGGTTGATTTTAGACCAAATTATTCAGTCAAAAATGTCTTAAGAATTTCATTAAATGTCAGGTATTAGTCTTTTTGTGCAAGGAAGGCAAGTAGTATTGCTTTAGTAGTATCATATTTTTGCATCGATCTGGAAAGTTTGTTTGATTATTGCATCTAAGTGGGACCTACTGTATATAGCGAAACACATTCCATGTTGGACGGTTCCCAGTACGACCCAAGTCACAGCAGTCTTCGGTTTGTCATCTGTTGAACACACAAGAGGCTCATATGTGATAGTAAGTGTATTGAAAGAACTACAAAAATTATTACAATGTTTTGTCACAATAATTAAAACGAAAATGTGTTTGTGCTCTTTTTAGATAAGACACGTCAACAAGTTCACACATACAACTTTCAACATCAAAGGACATATGACGGTTCAAACAAATTGCTTTGTGGAAATAACTTGGCAGGTAGCAACATCATTAAAAACCTAACCCATTAACCCATTGTCAATATATGTAGTTCTTACAGTAATCACATGAAATAAGTAGTAAAATGTGAAACGGTAGCAAACAAATCAAAGTAAAACGTTGAACGTGGGCGACTGAATAACTGAAACTAGTCACATTTCCAACTTCACTGCTACGTTCATCTGTTCACAATAGTGTTTCATAATGTCGCCCTTTCCATCATTAAACACGTGCTAAGTGCTGAAAGAGACTCCATCAAAGCAACCCATTCTTTTGATCTTTCCTAATTTGACAAATCTCGTGACTCGTTGGATTTCCAAAATTTAAAGTTTACAAAACTTCACAAATTAACGTCAAAAAGGAATCATCAAAACCACCCCAGTGAGTACTTAACTTCCAAACCTAAGTCAAACAAGTAACCATTTTGCAGCGGAATGTTAGCCCCACTGCCATTTTTGCTGATAATCAGCATACAATTGACAATAATACATCATTCTAATATAATTTCTGATTTGCGTGTAGCAAAATAAACATCAGGCACCACACTAATTACAGGCACATACACAACACATCAACTACTAGTGAATTACATAAACGATTTACAAATTACAGTTACAACAGTGATGATACATCGCTCTCTAAATTTTGGCCTCACAACTAAAACTATTTTGTCTCCCGTATCCGCCAATTTGGGTTGCATAGATTACGACATAGTTTCGTGGCATAATTGATAGTGCTGTAGATTTCGACACTTTTGCAGTACTACTGGCAATCGTAGTAGTACTATCATTATAACAACTATTATCACTAGCAAAAGATGTTGGTGGAAGTAGACAGTGTTGAAGTAGTGTCAACTTATATCGCAAATTACGACCATCGCCACCACCAAACAACAACAGAAAAATATGTACAGATACAAAAGGTAAACAACAAGAAATCCTTTAAAAATCTAGATATGCATCATTATATATTATTCTAAACTCTCTCTTTCTCATCACAAAACACAACAACAATCTTGTTGTGTGCGTACTTCAATTTGCAATATCAAAGTTTGACAAAAGAAAAAAATCGTGGTATGTCTGCTTCGTTATATATGATATCAGTACTTCATATTACGTATATTTGTACCCAAATCGTCATCGTCAATCAGTGTTGTAAAGGCTGTGCTATTATGTAGTGTACAGACAGACCATATTATGCGTACAACAGACAGACATAGACAGTGAGACAGGTATGCAGTCAGTTTGTAGAATTGTATGTGAATTTTTGAGTAGCACAAAGAAAATTTTTATGTTCATGTAGGTTTTTTCTTCATTAATAGTAATGGTTATAAATGTGGTAAAAATGTACAAGACAACAACGTCGTCGTTTGTTTCTAGCCAGCCTGTATGATGATGAGGATGACCATAATAATAATCTCCATTTCGAGTTTCGAGTATGCAGTAACATAAGCATCGTTAGTCAGTCAAGTAGTCTCGTTGTCGTACACTTCTGTAGTGTATCCGTGATTCCGCATTGCATACCATGAACGCGTCAAGTTAAAAGACGAAGAGTGTGTGCAACCTTAATGTATATACGTTATATGTTGAATAATATGTATATGTACATATGCATCAAAGATGCCAATGAGGATCACCATGGGTGGCGGTGGTGCACTAGTAAAGTGCAATAGCCTACTGTACTTGTACTTACAATTACAAACGTACATACCAAACCAATTCAAAGAATTGGATTTTGAGAACTGTTGTGTTGTACTTTAATGTACATAGGTATAATATTATTCGTGTCTGTATAGCATTGCTAGGTAATGATATCGTTGTTGATGATAATAGACACAGGACGATACTATAATTTATTTATAATATGATAATCATGAGGACGGTGATTTTATATGAACCGTTGTGGTATACACATACTTCAAGGAAGATTTTTTTGAACTGGAAATGGAGAGTCGCTTTGCGAGAGAATATTATTATTGTGCAGTCACTATTGACATATTTGCACACAATATGATCATATTTTTAGCAACACTTTTTTTGGAAACAGTTTGCTAATCAGTTAAAAGAGAAGCGTGCTGCTTTAAAGTGTCAAAATGCAACCAGTTCAATAATAAGGGGTCATAGCATAAAGAAGCTAACGCACTTAGGGGGGGGGGGGTGGGTACAAACAACAATGTTAACGTTTCCATTTACCCCATGTTAAAAAAGTGTGACATACGGGGGTGGGGGTGCCCAAAATGGCCATTTTTAGCGTTAGCTTCTTTATGCATGGCCCCTAATCATGTAACACAAGTTCAGCTTATTGCAATTTGCATTGTACGTTGCTATGGGGTATGGTAAACAGTAAGTAGGCAAATGTTCTTGTAAATTGAGTTTGTTTACGATCACATATTTTTGCGTTTACTTGCATTTTTTCATTTACACTTCGGCTAATATGCAATACAAGGATATGCGGAAGAATAATGCATTTTTGCACGTTTTTTCATCAATTATTAACTGATCATGACTTAGGCGTTCAAGAACATAGGACTTGTAATGTCTCAAAGCTGGTTCAGTAACCTAATAATGTTCCAAAGATTAATTGGCTTTATGGGTGTCCTGGTAACCCAAAGCTGCATTGATGACTAGACTAGGCATCCGTATGCTACAAAAACTGAGTTGCCCAAGTATCCCAATTTTAGATTTTTAGAAGATTTATAGTGAACATCATTGTCAAAAAAGATTGTTGTTTTTTAAAGCTTTTCCTTAGCATTCGAGGCAACATGATTGCACGGTTTATACTCATAATTTGCTATACTGGCAAGGAGTGTAATGTAAAGAGGAAATATTGCGATACTGTTGTTAATTGGGGCATTGTGAACAAAACCTATACCGGATTTAGTTGAGAAAGTGTGTGATAGGGGGTGATGAAATAACTTAAATTGAGAAAGAAGATTATTTCCGTATTCGCAGAAAAGATGGGGAAATGGAACTACAAAGAAGATATTAGGTAAAGTATTAGAGTAAAAGGAAAAGAAGTTTTCCTTGTCGCTCTGTCATCTGTGTTTGACGGTTGACGGTTTACAACAAAGGGGTGCCGATTGCCAAATTTTCCAGCATTTGTTCGATATGTTGGAATAAATTTAAGTACATAACATGTTATTAGTGAAAGCTGTTTACGACAACTTACGAAAGCTATTGCATAAGAACTTGAACAGAATTTTAAAATTAAGAAACATGACAGTCTAACTGCCATCATCAACAATTTATTATTTACGTAAATTTTGTAGGGTAGTGCATGTGTGCTTTGAGCTGAGATTAAATATACTAACAATATAATAAAAAGAAAATACGAGAACGTTGCTGCTTGTGAATTACCAACTATTATGCTAAGCTAATTTCTAGTAACGAAAGTTATTGTCGTTTAAAGTGTTGTACACAAACGGAATAGAACTCTGCTGCTGTTGTCCATGGTCCGTTTTCATAATTTGCATAGCTAACAAATTCAACAAGTCAGCCAGTTGTTAGAAGGAACTCAACGAACTGTTCCAAAATATTAAGTCAGTATTACCAGTGGATGTTGATGTTCAATTGAAAAGATAGTGCTTGCTATGTTAACATTAGCACCAACTACCGTAAGTGCTGTCAAACCATCTTTAAGCTGGCAGATGTGTAAGGATGTGGTTCATAGTGGTTTTACAAAATTTCCCATTGACCATTTTATACTAAACATAAAGCAGTTAGTGAGTTGTATAAAAAAACTTTCATTTCACCCTTTGCCTAAAAACATTCTGTGTAATACGTTGTTTGAATTTTTTACTGACACTGGTACTGTTTATTAACTAAAGCAACTGTTGTCAAGAAAATATTTTACTTTTAGTAGATCATCAGTTTTATACGTAGTTATATAGTACGTATATGGGGGATTGTAATTGTAATTATACCGAAAGGTTAAACAATTTCGTTCCAATTTAATGAAATTTTGCGATATTTTTTTACGAAACAAGTATTAAAAAAGCGCGTAATAAGTAGGTTTAAACCTCGGATTTACAATATTACAGTAATTGTTTGCCTACTCAATAAAACCAAAAACTGTATTTGGTTTGCTAACCTCGCTAATCTCTCCTTAATATACTTTATTACGTATACCCATGATTTTCAACAAAATTTGGTATGATTACACCATTTGGTATTTCATTAACCTAAGTTATGGACAGCCAGAAGACCAGGCAGAGTAGTTCATGTTCGAATTACACATATGTTATAATTTCCAGAGTAAATTTGTTTCGAATGTATTTGCAGTTACTTTTGCCGTTTTGACTTTTTACTCACTGGGGAAAGCTGATACTCCATTTATTTTTTCATAACGATCTAACAGTACAATTTACTTTAATCCATTTGAATGCGGTAGTGCTAGGAAAATTCCTTGTATCAACACCCAGAATATCCCTAGTATTGAAATACTGGACTGTAGAACTATTCATTTTATACTGATAGCTTTCAGTTTTACTACTTACGTGATACTAATACTACAGTTTACAATTTTTACTTGCTGTTCATGTAATGATGGCAGTTTAATCATCGGGACAAATTTTATTAAGTGCATAGGACTCAGGACCCATAGTGACTATAATGTGCTCCTTGGAAAATGAGCATTAATTGGGTTGTTTAGATGTCATTAAACTAATGATTGCTAATCTTGTCTGATACGGTACTTGACAAACGCTCAAATACATTAATTATAACCACTATAATACCAAACACTCAGAAATATTTATTAGACGAAGCTTAATTGAACGAAATCTAATTCATTCCTATACAAAGTGGTGGGGGTAACGTGAGATTTTGAGTGATGTCGCCATTAAACAATGCCAGTAGATCTTCACAATGTTCAAGATGCAATATTGTAGGCTCAAAAAATTGTTTCCTTTAACATTAGACTCTTGAAAAAGTTAACGGGAGCTTGAGTTATAAGCTAATCTCTGCCCTTCCAGTGTAAAGTGAATATTATTTTCTTTCAATGTGGAACATGCTTCAGTACACTTACGTGTCTGTTTTAGTTCCAGTAATGGAATCTCGCACTTGTGACAATTAGATACTTTACGGTATGCATTTTGCAAAATGCAATGGTTTACAGTTTACAACAGTTTATAAACCTAAAAATGTGCTATCCTACTTTTATAAGACAAGGGTGTTGTTACAACAACCCTAATAGCTAACCTCGTATAAGCACAATAGCACCCCCTGAATTAAGCAAGGTTTTAACTTTAAAATCACACATATAAGAGCCCATGATAGTTTCTCACTTTTACTACCCCGTCACACACAACACAACTGTTTACTTCTTCGGGTGCTAGATGCGGATGACAGACACGACACAACAAGTAGCCATGGCGTCAAACTGCAACAACACAATCGCTCTTTTCTTTGGGCACAGATAATGTCATAGGTATACTGATAATTGTGTGCATTTGCTTCTCGATAACGATTTAAGGGGTTAAATCGCAGACCTTCTAGTATTTAAATCCAACTAAATCTGAATGTTGTGATGACCTCGGCCGATGCAGGGAGAGTGCAATTGCTACTTACATATCAGTTCCATTTACGTCCATAAATGTCGTGAGTAATGGAATTGTGGCTTAATAATTTTAAACGGCAATGCGTAGCTTTTCCAGTTCTTTTGTGTCACCGTAAAGAATTGAAGTAAACTAAAAGCATTGTAATTATATCACATGCATTTTCATTTACACGTTAGACTAGGTACATAAATTTTCCATCTATACGGGCAAAGGTTTTATGAAGAGCTTCTGTTTTGAACATTGCCTGGAATTGGATTTTCTCCTTTGATGGATGACAACAGCATTAAAATGAATAATGGGCCACCGGATTGAAATCATATTCATAATGTTTCCTAAATGCGAATCGTTGTGTAGATATTATTGTGAGCTTTTGAAATCAAACTAGGCATGAATCTGATATCAGGCTCAAAGTGTGTGAGATATTGAAGTTGTTGACTCAACATACTACGTCGCTAAAAACCTTTCACTCTCCGGCTATTCTTGGTGTTGTTTGCCTACAAAAACTTTCACGCCATATTATGCGTTTACGCTTCAAAGCAACGGACGGAGCTACTACGTAAGGCTGTGTAGGTTTACGCGTAGGCGCGCTGTTGATGTGCAAAGGAAAGTGCTCTGTTCAGAAGGTGTTGCAAGTTACCCCACGCTGTTTGCTTGAACCCTATTGGTTTTGAGCAAAATCAGTCAACCCCAACAGGATGTTTGCCTCAGATGAAGTAATTAAGTTGATGTGACGTACTGTTTGAGTCAAGTGCTTGAAAGTACTGCTTTGTTTGCTGCGAATTCCACAGGTGAAATACACAAGTGAAAGTTGCATGCTTCTTTAGTGATAAAAATTTACTGGCCAAATTTCGGTTTTAATGAAACGTACATTGAATATAATCCCTGGTGTGACTTACATATGAGTGGGTGATTTCGACGTAGGTGAGATTTATTACTATTATTTCACGTTATTCTGTATTACAAACCATTCATATGATACTCATCATATCATTTGTTCATATAATTATACTAGAATATAAAGTTACCGTTATGACAATGGCCCTTAAGGAAAAATACAATAGAAACTGTGAAACTGATTCTGAAACTTATTAAAATATCAACCTTTCACTTCAAGTATTAAACAGTATTTATGTTTTTCCTTCTTAAAATATAGCTAGATTCAATGAAAGTGTTTGAATTGACGATTACTGTTATGATATTATGGCATGTAATACATTTGAAGTCCGTATAAAACTCAAGACTGTCTCAATTGATTCCTCGCTCTTAGTACTCAAAAAATGTGTTAGGTATCCAAATTTCTTTTCTGTTGAAATTAAATATTTCATTCATTTATTTAATTTATAGAAATAATAATTTTGTTTGTATTTTTGAAACTTTTATTAAAGTTGATTTAAAATCAAAATAATGTGCTAGAACATTTTTGTAGTCAGATTGTTTTTGTGGATAGTGCACGCCAATTGACAAGTCGTTAATATTTTTGGGTTCTGAGTGAAAGTAAATGATATCCAAACTGATATTCAAGATCGTCACCTACGTATTTAAAAACCCCGCGTGGAATCCAATTTAGATTATTTAGATTAGCCTTCAGTTTTGTGTCCGAATTCTTGACTGAAATTCTATATTTTTTTCAATTCCGTCACATGTAACTAACTTTCATCAGGTTTTCAGCCACGTGAGTTTTCGTCTCTTCCGTTGACGTCAAATAAAACTCTTTGACATAACTGCTCGTGAAAAACCATTCACAGTAAATAAAACGGCAATTGACAAACCCTCGGCTTCAGGGTTGCTGCAAGAATCATTACCGAAACCAGGCAAGTGTGACAAGATAACTTGCATGTCTTGCAAACGTGGCCATCGTAAATACTGAAGTGGCAAAAACGTGCCATACTAATGTGACGATAAAAAACAGTGGACTGTTGTGAAGCTAATTAAAAAATATTACCTGGGTATACGTCATATTAAAGGTCATTCGTAACATCTGCTTAAAGCATTTCTTATGATAAGCCTAGTGAGTTATATTAGACGTATGTATTGTAAACTGCTGACTTGAAATAATGTTACGCTTAGTCTTACGCTAAAACTACCAGTATCTATCTAACGATCCTCTTTCAACATTGATCAAATGATATTTTTAAAAATATTTTCACTTTTATTCATTCCTTATTTATTTAATTGTATTTCTACTTAATTGACGATTTTTAAGTAGTTTGGGCAATTTGGCATACTTTCAGCCGGTAAAAAATAAATTTTCACGATCAACCATTTCACTTTCCCCCAAAAGTCAACCAAGACTCTCATCATATCGTAACAGAAGAAAAGTGCTTGTAGTAGAAATTTAAAGAAAACATAAATGTGAGAGAAATCCATTTCGCCAACCATTATAACATGGTTCAGATGAACTACAGGTCAAAACATTAACAAGACAAAATTCTTTAAATACACGAATATCTAGTAAATTTTGAAGACA